>CALYLW010001563.1:146071-191159 GCA_944989445.1 Ampullaceana balthica
TAAAGATGTATTTGACAATTCTTAAACCGTCCATCTGAGAACAAAAATTGATGATTCATTTATTTTGATTGAACATATAATAATTATGAGCTTATTGTAAACCCACTTGCATACTCATGAAATTTTATTAACCATCACAGTTTAGTCAGTCAAGTTCCTGTCTTGGTATTGTGAGGGGCAGACACCTTAATGACAAAGATAGAGTTTTAATATCATCACAGTGTGGTCAGTCAAGTTCATGCCTAGGTATTGTGAGGGGCAGACACCTTGATGGCAAAGATATAGTTTTAATATCATCACAGTTTGGTCAGTCAAAGTCATGTCTGGGTATTGTGAGAGGAAGACACTTCATGACAAAGATAGAGTTTTAATATCATCACAGTTTGGTCAGTCAAGGTCACTATATAAATGTAAAAAAAAGGCAATTAATAAATACAAAATTAAGTAGAAGATAGTAGAAATCTTTTGAATCTTTAGAACTTATACATTTAAAAATTTTTAAATTTATTTTAAGAGAAAACCATTTTTTCCTATTTATAACTCACACACGATAATATTTACATTATGTTGGATGAGAGAAGTAAAACTATTATCCCGGCTACAGGGCAAAACATAAGACAATCGAATGAAAAGTTTGTTATAGTACCGTGCAAATAAAGCTAAAATAAGAAACGTGGATACAAAAAAGCTCTTTAAAAATGTATAAGTCTTACAATGCATTAACTAACTTGGTACATTAATAAAAAAAAACTTTTTATAAATTATAAAAACAAATAGAAATGCATTCAGAAAAGAGTCTTTTATTAGCAATATTTAAACAAAAATGTGTTAATACGCAATAAAATGCACTGAATCAAGGGAAGTATTTGTTCATTTTGACTTTATTTTTAAATTATTTTATTTCAGGCTAACAGTTAAATTAATAAGACTTGCTTATTTCATAAAAATAATTAATTTTTATGAGGCACTAGCAGACCCGTTGTGCGTTGCAACGGTCTCAGTTAAAATTAATAAATTTAAAGATACCAATGAGTGTTATGTTTAAAAAAAATTATACAGAATGCTCCGCGGAAGATTGGAAAAAATTCCAAGTTTCATAGCAAACGGATAAATAAATTAATAATTAAATAGCGTACAAAAGAAGGAACGATATTAAGGGGCCCGGCCCCAAAATGAGTGATAATATAGTTTTTTTATCGCCTTTGTACTCAAACTATATTCCTCAATATCGTGTAAAATTGAATAGGGAATACAATTATTAAAGTTCAGTAAAAATAGATTTGGGGCCCCCAGCTCCGAGGGAATGGACATTAGGAGTTCAGTGGACTATAGCAATATAGGCTCATAAGTTTTTATATACTAAGTTTTGTCAAAATCCAGTTATTTTCTTATTATCTAACGCTTAAACTACTTTTTATATAGCTAATATAGGGGGAAATGACATTAAGGGGCCCCCGGCCCATTCAGTGCAAGAGGTCAACTTCAAAATCCTTTTCATTTTAATTCAGTTTTATTGTGGATATATTTCTCAAGATCTTAAAAAATTGAATAGGAAAAATATCTTAAACATATACGAAAAAAAGACATTTGGGGCACCCGGCCCTGAAGATATTGACATTAGAAGTTCAGTGCCCTATAATATTTTAATATGGGCTACCAAGTTTTTGTATACAAAGTTTGGTGAAGATCTATTCATTTATTAAGTAGCTAACGCATAAACTAATATTTATATAGCTCATATAAGCAAAAAACGAAATTAAGGAACCCGGGGCCCATTCAGGGCAAGATATGAAGTTCAGAAGCCTGTTCATTTCAATATGGATAATAGTGGATACATTTACCATTATTTGTCAAGTTTTTTAATAATTGAATTGAGGAATAAAATCTTAAAAGTTTAAGTAAAAAGGTATTGTGTGCCCCCAGCCCCGAAGGAGTGGCCATTAGGAGTTAAGTGCCCTATAGTATTTTAATATGGGCTACCAAGTTTTTGTATACAAAGTTTGGTTAAGATCTATTCATTTACTCAGTAGCTAACGCATAAACAAAATTTTATATAGCTCGTATAAGCAAAATATGACATTATAGGCCCCCGGCGCCCCATAAGTGTTAAATTTTGAAAAAAAGTAGCCAGTTACCATCCCGGGAGCATACTCAACAGTCTCGAAAAGTTTCATGACGATCGGGTGAATGGTTTAGTCAGCTATAAAGGACAAGCACACACATACACACAGACATACTTTGATTTTTGTATATATAGATAGATATAAGAAAAAAAAGACATTTAGGGCCCCTGGGCCCATTTAGTGATAGATGTAAATTTCAAAAACGTTTTCATTTAATTAAGTTTCCTCATAGATATATTCCTCAAGATCGTGAAAAATTGAATGGGAGAAAATACATTTAACATATACGAAGAAAAGACAGGACAGTGTGGGCCCCCAGCCCCGATGGAATGGACATTTGAAGTTATGTGCCCTATAGTATTTTAATATGGGCTACCAAGTTTTTGTATTCAAATTTTGGTTTAGATCCATTCATTTACTCAGTAGCTAACGCATAAACTAATTTTTATATATCTTATATAAGCAAAAAAGACATTAAGGGCCCCGGGGCCCATTCAGTGCAAGATATAAAGTTCAAAACCCCTGTTCATTTCAATTTGTATAATAATGGATACATGTTTCATTATTTGTCAAGATTGTTAATGACTGAATGGTGAATAAAATCTTAAACGTTTAAGAAATGTGAATTTTGGGCCCCCAGCCCCAAAGGAATGACTATTTGCAGTTCAGTGCACTATAGTATTTTAATATTGGCTATCAAGTTGTCACATACAAAGTTTGGTTAAGATCCAACAATTAACACAGTAGCTAGCGCTTAAACTAATTTTTATATAGCCCATATAAGCAAAAAATGACATTATGGGCCCCCGGTGCCCCATGGGTGTAAAATTTAGAAAAAAAAGTAGTCAGTTACCATCCCAGGTGGGTACTCAACAGTCTTCAAAAATTTCATGACGATCGGATGAATGGTTTAGTCTGCTATAAAGGACATGCACACACACACACAGACATACTTTGATTTTTATATATATAGATTTTAAAATTGAGATTTTAAAGCTATAAATTCATGCTTTTAATTAAAAAAAAATATTTATTTTCCTTGGAGGCGAAAACTTAATCATTAGAACCATTTAATAAATTTATTTAGTGTTTATGTTACATTTTCTGTATTACCGCAGGTTGTCTAGTTGGTTACATAAAGTGTCACCTCACTTTAAGTTGCCCCTAAATTAAGGGACACAATCAATAACTATTACTTGTTCAATGTATGGCACTCTAACCGTTTCAATAGATTACAAGTTTTATTTCTAAGATGATAAATAAAAAAATCCAAGTCAGTCAACTTGCCTACGAAATCTGTATTCCGGGATAATTACTATCCCAGCTATACACTTAGTCCAATAGAAACCAACTAGTGTCTCTCCAATGACCCATCTTCAATGTTCAAATAATTTAAACCCTAAAATCTATAGTCACTAATGATATCTTGACTTTTAAATACCAACACAATTGAAAAATGTTCCCTTTACTCTAACAATAAATTTGATATGAACAGCTTTAAACTACACATGTAACAGTCGTGATATAAACAGCTTTAAACTCCACATCTAACAGCCGTGATATAAACAGCTTTAAACACCACATCTAACAGACGTGATATAAACAGCTTTAAACTCCACATCTAAAAGACGATTGCTCTATGTGGACCATAAATCGTGTTTGTTTATAACAACTTTTAATAAGCCTGGATCAATGTAAATGGCTGGTATTTCTGCAGAGACGACTTCATAAATTATTCTTGGGTAATATTGTCAATAAACTAAATCACAATGTACATACACGCTACTCCTCTTTTTGCATTGAATGGGATACACCCGACAGCGTGGCTCAACAAAATTTGGCCGTTTATCAATGAAATCAATCACAGATTAATATGAAGTTTTAAAGTAGCTATATGAGAAATACATGCGGTTTCTTTGGAGATTTTAAGCGTGTAAAAAAAATATTTCTTGTCAAATAGCGTTATTATTCAAAGTCACATCTCGTCTGCACGAACTGCCAGCTTTTCCATTAGCACCGCCTCCAGCCTCAGTTTGCCTTCTTTGATGTTAGGGTCATGGGGCGTAATCAAGTTCATGACCTTCGCAATAGCCGCAATCTTTTAAAAGTCCCTACTTTTGTTTCTACTGCCTGGAGAGCTTCAGTTAAAGACGAATTTCAGAATTCTTAAACCGTCCATCTGAGAAAAAAAATTAATGATTACATTTGTTTTGATTGAACATATGAATTAAAGATGTATGTGACAATTCTTAAACATCCATCTGAGAAGAATATTAATAATTACATTTGTTTTGATTGAACATATGAATTAATAATGATGAGCTTTTTGTAAACCCGCTGCATACTCATGAAATTTTATTAACCATCACAGTTTGGTCAGTCAAGCTCATGTCTGGCTTTGTGAGAGGCAGAAACCTTGATGACAAAGATAGAGTTTTAATATCATCACAGTTTGGTCAGTCAAGGTCATGTCTGGGTATTGTGAGGGATAGACACCATGATGACAAAGGTAGAGTTTTAATATCATTGGCCCAAAATTAAGACATCTATATTTTCCGACGATATTTTAGAACGATTCGAACACGTCAATCATAAAAAAAGAGTTATGTCACCCTTTAAGCCTTTCTGGCATTATAACAGCTTTTCTTCCAACCTGGGCAGTTGTGTGGCAGAGATGGGGTGGCCAAGTACCGCTGGAGCCTGGCATGTCCACTGACTGACTAAGTACGAAGACATTGTCAGTCACGTGAAAGCGATGTAAAGGGACATAAGCCTTGTTAATCTGTAGGTTGTGTTAATGGTTCACTATATATGTAAACTTCCATGATCTGAATGTTACTATTTCAACGATATTGTTTAGGAATTAAATTTTTAATGTTTCTCTCTTAATAGAAAAGTCGTAAACCACCGGGGTAGAGATGCATTCTGTTATCATTATTTTAAATGTATCTATACCTAAATAATGCATTAGATGAAGGGAAACAATTGTTCATTTTTGTTTAAATTTTAAATTAGATCACATTATGCGAAGAGTTAAATTAATAAGACTTGCTAATGTCATTCACATAATTTAGGTATTTAGAGGTTTATTGAAAACATGATTTAAAGCTATAAAGTCATCGTTTAAAATTTTTATATCGTTATTTTCCAAAACTGAAAACAAAGTAATTAGAACAAATAAAGAAATGTATCTGTTTTCATATAAAATCTGAGTATTACAGTGATAACATGTACGCAACATCACTAAACGACTTCAAATTTATTCGCTCCTAAAATAGGGGACAATAATGACATTTTACTGTTCCAATTTGTATCTTGATCCCACGACTCTAACTTTAAGATAGAGATTTAAAATAAATTAAACTTGATAGTATCATCCAACTCTAGAAATTATAAAACATATTTAGATACTAAAATCGTTATTGAAATAAAGACACTACTAAACATGTATGCTTGAAAAATGACGCAACAAAACGACCAACGTTAACGACATGAAGTCTTTCTACGAAATAATTTTTTTTTAAAGTGTGCAAATTGTATGATCCGTAAATTACCAATAAACTCCCGTTATCCATAAATAATCATTTTAATCAAAAATTGAAATTGTTTTATTCTTGAAACGTACAACTAAAAAAATGTAACCGTTATATTTCATTGTGTAATTCGCATACTATTGCCTTTATTTTTTATCTTTTTACCATGTACTGTTCATTTGTACTTAGTCTTTTATTGTGTCTATGTTACATATAATCTAACTATCTTCTAAAATAACATTGAGACCTCAACCCCTTAATCCGACCCCCTCCCCCCAAAGAAATAATTTTAAAAATTAAAAAATTGTTTCAGTATTCAATCGTAGTGGATCCTATAATTATTTCTAATAGTATTACATTTTTACTATGCACGTAAATATCTAAAGCTGACTATGTAAGTGCATATCTGAAACAGATTATGTAAGTGCATATCTAAAGCTAATTGTATATGTGCATACATAAAGATGAATTTTAAGTTTGTATGAATGTCACTATAAATATATATCATTGTTTCTTTATTACAATAATAGGCAATTTAACCCAAAAAAACGGTTTGTGTACATTTTATGATAACTTCATACAATAGTGAAAAAGAATCATATAAATATTTTATTGATACTTCAACTACAATAACGTGTTTATTATTAGAGTAAGCAGAAATGTAAATAATTCTTGAAATGTCAATCACAACACAAACAAACCATTAATATCATTAACACTTATTTCTGCTTTTGTTTCCTCTAGAAACGGTTTGTTTCGCTGTCTAACCTTTAACTTAAATGCATTTACACACAATAACGTGCTACTTTTAAGAGAATCCATTTAAGAAATATTAAATAATAGAAAGCTGTTAACAATAAACATTGAATTTGTTTTTTTTATATTCTATTTTACCCATTGCTAATCACTTACCCCTAAAATCATGTCGACAAAAACTTCCTGATAACTGACTTTGTCAAAACTTTTAAACAGAAAACTGAATCAGGCCAGGCAAGTCCAAGTAGTTCTTTAACAGAGTTGTAACAATAAAAGATAAATTAAATAAATTTCTTGAAGTACAAGTAGAAGAGAATTCCTTAAATAAACATTTTTATACACACACTTTGTCTCTTTATGTTAAAACTACTTACAGAAACGTTCACAATGATGTCAATAAGATTTTGTTTGTCAGCCAGCCGAGATCTACGTGGAATATTTTTACATTCGTCAATGCGTGAACTTTTCAACTACAAAGTTTCTCTTTTCAGAAATTCCGTCCACTCTGTCTTGGGATCGCAAAGTATGTTAACTCCTCTCGTCACTGAACACCAATTCACTAATGTTTCACATCCTTAAAATATATTTATAATTTACGGGTTTTAAAAAATATATTCACAAAAATGTCTTACATATTAGAATTTTTTATGAAGGAATTAATTTTAAAAATTCGATTGAATCATGATTTTTAAAAAAAAATATAGTTACCAGTGTAACACTCACTCCAGCAATTCAAGAAATAAAAAAAAGTTCTCATTTGGAATACAAACGCTTCCCCAGTCAAAATAATATACTACGTGCATAAATATCTGCTAATAGAAAGTAGTAGTAGTAGTAGTAGTAAGTTCCCTCTCAGACCATGAATGGCCTATGGGGCAAGTGAAACAGCGTTCACAAGTTTCAATAGCCACGGCATACGAGGGGATTGTGTGGCTAGCACAATGCCCAGCCGCCTTTACTACCCCAACTGATGTCGGGTACCCACTAAGAGCTGGGTGGACTCAGGGGCGCCCTAGGCACCGGGAACAAATACATGCTTTCACATGGATTCGAACCCGTGACCATCGGAACGCTAGTCGAGCGCGCTGCCACTCGACCACTAATAGACAGTGACATGCAACAACAAATAAAAAAAAACACGTAAAAAACAAGTTTTTGACTATAAATCCTTTATGTACGAGACATAAATAAAAGAAAGTTCATTATAATACACAGCGCACGACAATCCAAAAATCCAAAATTTTAATTATGTCTCGTAAAACATGTTTAATATAATGCGCACCGATCGGGATTATATTTCAAAAAAAAATTATCGTCCATATAATACTCACCCAATTGCGCAACAGGAAAGTATTAAAAAGGTCGTTCAATATAATACGCACCGCGACACTATCTCAAAAAATAACTTAATACATAGAGATAAATAAAATAATCTAAAAATTCAATAATTTAAATAAGAACATTCGATCAATCTGAAATTTTGATACGTCGTTTTAATCATCGCCATAAAACTGCCTGCAAAATTTCAGCTCGCTAGCTTACGAGGAAGTGGGTTAAAAATCGATCCAAAGTTGTTTCGACAAACAAGCAAGCAATCAAACAGCCACCACGATTTAATATAATGGATTTAAAAACATTAGAATCTGCTAACAGACAGTGACATTCAACAACAAGAAACATAAACATCTGCTAATAGACAGTGACATACAACAATAAAAAAACATAAACATCTGCTAATAGACAGTGACATACAACTACAAAAAACATAAAAATCTGCTAATAGACAGTGATATGCAACAACAAAAATCATAAAAATCTGCTAGAAGACAGTGACATGCAACAACAAAAAACATAAAAAATCTGCTAATAGACAGTGACATACAACAACAAAAAACATAACAATCTGCTAATAGACAGGGACATACAACAACAAAAAACATAATCTGCCAATAGACAGTGACATGAAACAACCAAAAAAAACTTTTAAATTCAAAATACGTATAGTGTAGTAAACTTTTAAGGTGTTTTCTTTTTCATTAAAGATTTGGACTGTCAAAATGTTGC
Source organism: Ampullaceana balthica (assembly GCA_944989445.1). Taxonomy (NCBI): domain Eukaryota; kingdom Metazoa; phylum Mollusca; class Gastropoda; family Lymnaeidae; genus Ampullaceana; species Ampullaceana balthica. The sequence continues at coordinate 154,548 of CALYLW010001563.1, forward strand.
AAGACAAACACACAACAAAATACATATTCGACATTCCATATGAAACATAATTTTAAAGAAACAATTAAAGATACACTAAAGCAGTTGAGAAACAACTTATAAAAGTCCTGGAAATAAAATACAAATATATTTGTTTTGCTTGTTCCATTAAGTCACATCCCGGGTATATAGCTTTAAAGAATAAATTTGGTTACTAAAGGTCAGAGACGACAAACTTTAATTAAAAAAACGCGTATCATCATATCGGTCGCGGATTAAAATTGAATTTTCCGCAAGTGTCACCCACAAAATGCACTGTACTTTTACAGTTTATGTAACTATGTACTATACAAAATTATTATATATATACATAAATCACTAACGCGAGTATGTTCAAATGATCATGACGAATGACCCTCGCAGCAAAAGTGGCAACCAAAAGTGGCGCAGGTGGTAGATAAAACAACAATGCTTCTTTCGTTTTTTGCGTTGTTCCTTTACCTGTTAAGATGCGTTTTTTATAGAAGAGTGGTTATCACATCCACCTAACAAGCGGAAGGTCATGGGTTTAAGACCTAGTGGAACCTTTTTTTAAATTGATTTGTTAAAAAGAATTATGTTTTTGCCCGTTCTTTTCCCCCTTTCATTGTGAACATGACTTCACAACATGGCTGTAAACTTTGTCTCTCAAAATTGGAATAACTTCAGCTACGTGCTCTCTGTTGTTTTCAGTGATGTAACAGTAGCCATACACTTTCCTCAACAATACGCTCATTACATGAAAGTGCAGGAACATCTGGTGGCGAGGCAGAAATGGTCGGGATGTCCGAAATACTTCCCACCAGTATCATCATTTACTTCCGAGATCGTCCTCATACCTCTCCTCAGTATACAATCCCGGTCAACATTTGTCTATATACCTGCTCTTTACAGGTCCTTCCGATCATAGCCATTACGAAGTTCTATTGCCTCTAACACGTGATGACTTTCTGGTGCCATCTATTGATAACGTCAGTATGTCCACACAAATTTCACAGTCACCTGATCACAATGATGTGACGTCACCTTGCAACTATCCTCTTCCTGATAAACATGTACAACAACATTTCAAAACACACTCCAATGAACGAACGGATTCCGTAGAAGAATTTCAATTCACCATTTGTTCTAAATCCTTCCGACTTTTCTGATTTCGTTGTGCTATAGATTGTGTCCGTTCTTTCCTCCCTTTCTTTGAACTATCTATGAGCAAGTCTGCGGCGTATGCTAAACAAAAAGAAACACCTAGACCAAGATATTTTGAAAAACATAGCTCTGGTGATTATAGGTAGACAGAGACATATAGGTAATGACAGATGCCATATAACATATATATAGGTAATGACAAATAGTTAATGTTTCTCAATTTTATAGGAGCGAATGAAAGTGAAGTGACACTCACCATACGGAAAAATGACGGACATTGAGGGGGACGTAGAGAGAGTTGATCTGGATAAAAGATAAATTTCTTTATATGTTATAATATAAGAGTTTTTTTTACTTGTTGAATAAAGTTTTGAAAAAGTAAAACTTTAATAATTTAGGTCACTTTGGGAACTTAAAAAAAAATCTTTACATGAATATAAATGTGAATAATACAACACGTTTTTTTGTAATTTTCAACTTAGCTCAATAAAAAGTAGTTTAAAATTAAAAACAAAAAGACAAATTTCATTACTTCCCTTCATATTATGAATTAATGCAATTTGTATATTAAATAATAAATAAGTGACCCGCTCATAAGCCGACCCCCCTTCGATTAAATGATAACTCGAATACAGTACGTAAAAAAAGAATCATCCAAGTATTTTACTAAGATTTTAAATACATTAACGTGTTTATTATTAGAATAAGTAATTTTGTAAAGTGTCAACAATTAACCATTCATATCAGTCATAATAACGTGTGCTTTTTTCCTCTAGGAACAGTTTGTTATTCTGTCAAAACCTTAACTTATATTATTGTACATACAATAACTTTCTTCTTTTCATTTCATCCATTTCAGGAATTTTATGTAATAGAACGCTGTTAACTATACATTTTTAATTTTGATTTCTGTATTTTCTATTTTACCCATTTCTAGCCACTTACCTCGGTTGTCGACAAAAACTTCCCGATCATTTCTGTGTCAAAACTTTTGAACAAAATACAGAGTCAGGCCAGGGAAGATTTGGTAGGTCTTAACAAGAATTGTAAAAAATAAATTTTAAAAAAACTCACTTTCTTGAAGTACAAGTAGCAAGGAACTCCGTAAAAAACAATAAACTTTTTTACCCACCAGTTGACTCTTTAAGTTAAAGCTACTTACAGAAACGTTCACAATTATAACAATAAGATTTTGTTTGTCAGTCGGGATATACGTGAACTATTTTTACATACGTCTACGCGTGAACTTTTCAACTGCTAAAGATATTCTTTTAATTTAACATTGTTGTTGGATCCTACTGCGGTAAATCCGATCTTCAATGTACACCACCGTACTAATGTTTCACACCCTTAAAATCTATTAAAAATGCAAGAATAAACCTAAAGTAATGGGGGTGAGACTGCAATCAGCCTTTTATATAGGTAAATGTATAATATAAAAACAGGGTATTGGTAGGCCTGACAGGGTATTGTGTTACGTCTTGTCAGGCCTACCAATACCCTGTTTTTATATTATACATTTACCTAAGAATAAACCTAAACTATGGATGATCGTAGGTTGCAATAATATTATGTTTCGAATGAACGTATGTAACAGATATTATAATACTTGAAAGTTTGAAAAATCAATTTGTAAAATGGTTTTCTTAAGTATTACAATTTTTAAAAAAAATTTGTTTGAAACAATCGTATCTTGAAAAAATTTAGTTACCGTTATAGTATCCTGATCTAATTATACTACGCATTAAACACTTTTTATTTTATGTATCGTGCATTTGATAAAGAAAAAAACAAAAGTGATTAAGGGTACGTTTATTTTACCCATTATACGAAGTATATATACTTTATAACATCTTAATGCTTCAATGTTAACAGGATTCTTCAATAATTGTTAACACATTCTAATTATCAAATCTATTCTCCCTCTAAGAAGATTTCTGGAGAAGTAACATCATCATTCCGGTTACATGTGAAAACATAAACAATCCAAGGAAAAGTCACATGGTAACAACATAATGTTTATCATTTAATCGAATAGAAAAAGCGTGCGTGCAACAGTTAAGATATCATCCACCTTTCACCACTCACATCGATTAGTGGACAAAAGTGTCCGTAACAATTAAGCATAAGTTTTAAAATGTAAGAACCAACATAACTAATGAATAACAAATTAAAAAATATATCTACTACATAAGGCAAATAATTATAACTTAGAAATAGTTAAGAAAGATAATTTAATACAAACGTCAGATATACATATGGATAAAAACACTTTTCTTATCCGTATTCAAGAACAAACACATACAAATTCCTGTTATTCGTGTCTGGAATTCGGACGTGGCTGGTTTGCCTTAGGAAACAGGGAAAACAAACAATATATCAACTTTGAAAACTAATATAAATACAAGACTAGACATAAATCACGGATAAGCATAGGACGCAATTATCTTCTGTAAAGAAGGAGCATCTGTAACTGTTAAGGAAAGATTATTTTAAAAACCCGTAAAAAAAAATTGTTTACTATAAATCATTTATGTACGCGAAGTAACTAAAAGAATGTTCATTATAATAAGCAGCGCAAGACCATCCAAAAATACAAAATTGCAGTTGTGTCGTAAAACGTGTTTAATATAATGCGCACCGATCAGGAATATGTTTATAAAAAGTGTTGGTAATAAAGTACGAACCTTATTGCGCGACAGGAAAGGTCGTTCAATATAATATAATACGCACCGCGACACTATAGCAAATAAATTTAACATGATACATAGAGATAAAATAAAATAAACTAAAAATTCAATAATTTAATTACAGTACAAGCAATCGATCTGAAATTTTGATACACTGTTTTTATCATCGGTACAAAACTGCCTGCAAAATTTCAGCTCGCTAGCTTACGAGGAAGTGGGTTAAAAATCGATCCAAAATTTTGGCGACAAAGGTGCAAGCAAGCACACACCACGAGTTAATATAAAGGATTTTTAAACAGATATGCATTTAGAAAAGAATCTCTAATTCTTATTAAAAATGTGCTAATAAGTTTGAAAAAAATACCACGAGTCAAGGACAGTAACTAGTTATTAGTAACTGTTTTAGTAACTGAAGTAATTGTTTGTAATTTTTAATTAGTTTTAATTAGCTAAGTTTAAAATTAATGAGATTTGATCATTTATTTTTAATATTTTTTTACATTTATATAATTTTTTTTTAAAGCCATTTTTAAAGTATAATCCAAATGTATTAATTATTTTTTTTAATCGTTGTTCTTTAGAAAAGCAAACTATGTCGATAGTACAATTACAGCAATTTATTTTATGTTACATATCACATTTTGCTACATTTTGTATTGTGTCACCTATGCCTATAAGTAGTGTAACTACACTTTAATTCGCCCTTGTATTAGGGAAAGGACATAAATAATTACATAATTTAAATGTGGAACAGCAAAAACACATTCCTTCGAAAAAATATCAGGCTATATACAGCCCTCGTTAAAACCATTGTCCTGTATGAATGTGAGACACTGACAATACTCGCAACCACTGAAAACAAGCTGAGGGCATTTGAAAACAAATGCATTAGAAAAAAGTATCCATGTCTCCTATCTAGAATACAAGACCAATGAGTAAGTCTTGAAATATAACAACCCCCATTGTGGGCCGTCAAGAAACCCTTATATTGAAAATTAACGGACACAAGCTTGCATGGATCGGTACAACATAATAGCTTGATAAGGCACTGTAGAATGGAGTGGGCAAAGAGGCCAACCCTGGAAACATTGACGTGACAACATAAAAGATTGGATGGTGCTGATACTGAATGAATTACTGGCCGCCGTTCAAGGTAGGTGAATGTCGAGATTGGTGTCTGTTGATGTGTCCATACGGTAGGCCCAACGACAACAATGCTCAAGGGACTGATGATGAGGATGATGAATAGGGGAATAATTGACTAAATAGAATATTTACTATATAAGATAAGATACCTATACTCTAACCTTAAGCATAGTGAATAAAGATTCGCCTCTAAACCTTTCTTTCGTGTATACAGATTTGAATATAAATCAAACTTGTTTGTATTCAGCACAAGAAGGGCAAAAATATTTAGATACCAAAAACGTTACTAAAATGAAGCTATTCAATCGGTAGACTTGAAAAAGGAAAAAACAAGATGACGAACATTTACGACATCAATACTTCCTACATAAGGAATAAATTTGAAATACAGAACGTTTATTAAAAACGTGATTATAAATGTAGTAGTGTGCACACCCACACAGGGCCGCACCATGTGCACCGCACCGAGATGCACTAGGTATGATTGATATAAAAAAGGAAGTAGAGAGAGAATGACATTTGGGTGTGCCAAGGACAGAGTGAACTGGGTGATGGAGGACACACGTTCCATTTGTATTTAAATAAAACTGTTGCATATCCTGCCGGGTGAATTGGACTTTATTGATTTTAATTAACTTAGCCACCACTCGGCTACATAAAGTTATAAAATCATCGCTTTGATTTCTAAAAGACTTAATTCCTCGGAGCCGAAAACTAAATCATTAGAAAAAATAACGAAATTTATTGTTTCTTTAAATTCAAAATTTTGGTAGTGGTGAGGTGATGTAAATGTCACTCAACTTTAATTCGCTCCTAAAATAGGGGAATAAATAATAAACCTTTACTTTTCATATGCATGTCACGATTCACAGAGTCCAAAATTTTCAAAACTGTAAAAAAGTTAGAAAACAAATCAATGGTCAGTAGATCTTGTATTATCTATACAGACGCTCCTTCTATACAGAAGATTAATGCGTCCACAGACCATGCCTGTCTGCTGGCAAGTGATGCAGTATTCTTACATAACATCCATCTAAATCAGATATTAAAACTGTTTATTAAAGCTGCGGAAATTAACGATTAACTTCTCAATTAATCGTTAATTTTGTTTAAAGATTAAAATTTATTTTAAAGATTAATTGACTCAACACTTAAAATGTACTGGCAGCTAATTAGTACTCTATTTTTGCCCAGTAGATATAAACTAATTTCCGGACGATTACACAAACATTTTGGTTTTCAACTATTGACTGACGTGAGTGTTCAAATTGTGGATAAAGGTAGATAAACCCCACTGCACACAGATAATATGTCGGAAAGATAATAAGGATTAATTGCTATTAATGTCAAACTAAGAATAGTATCCCGATATGACTTTAATCTAGAATACTTAAAATCTCGAGCAGTTAAAATCCTTATTGTACAGACATGCTAGATTCACCTGGTTTGATGACATCTTTTATCCCTTGTAATCTGAGGGTGAACACTTTGATGCAAAACTTGTTTTGAGGACGTTAGCTTTGGTCTCATTATCATTGAAGAATCTAATGTTTGGGACTTTGGTTTCTATTTTAATACTTAATAAAGAACCATCAGTTTTGATTGTCTTTAGAAATTACATTGTTTACATAAAAATTTTCGAGATTTCAGATACGTTTTTGCGTTAACTCAGTTTTTAATTTTTAAGTATCTTTTGTGCATTCTTTCTACATTTATTTTTAAAATAAACTCTAATTTTGTTAATAAATTTTCTTTTAGTTTAGTATTGAACCAGCTTTTGTTAATTGTATTAATTTTTATAGGCGTAAGACCTGCTTAGTGGTAATCCTTATATCAGACTTTGTTATATTTCATTCTGGAATTTCTTTGTTTACGCTCTTTTTCAAAATATTTAAAAAAAAATTATCTGTTTAATTCATCGTGGAGGAGATATTTTTCATTCTATGAATAAGTTTTATAAAATACTTAATAAAGATATTTCAGCAACATTTTAAGAAGGAAAAAAATAATAGATATTTATCGGGAAATAAATGTATCATATCCGTAAAATCTCGTTTACAGTGTAAAATGTTTGAAATCATGCTTGTGAACAGATCATATACATCTATAACTTTTATGAAATTTTAAAATAAAGTACAAATCTTCTTTATTATAAATGGAAAATTAAATCACATCTATAAGAATCGTGTGTGAAAACATATTTCTAATCATGATGTCAAAGAAAAATAAATAATGATTTTAAATATGTTCGATAAATAATTGTTTTTGAGGAAATTTTTATTTTGGAGAAATTAAAATGTAGTATATTTTTAATTTCTTTTTTAAAATATACTTATGCTTTGTATTGAAAAATTAAAAAAATAGTTTTTGTTATCAATATTAATGGATAGTGACACGAAACAAAATAAAATCTTTTAATTTAAAATTTCAAATACTTATAGTAAACTTGAAAGACGTTAAGTTTTCATGACACATTTGCACAGTGAAATATTTGTAAGACAAACACACAACAAAGTAAATATTCCACATATAAAACATAATTTTAAAGAAACTTATCTTAACTTATCTTATCTGTTTACAGACGCTCCTTATATACAGAAGATTATTGCGTCCTACGCTTATCTATGGTTTGTGTTAAGTCCTGCATTTTTATCAGATATTTAAATGTTGATAAAGTGTTGGTTTTCCTGGATTCTTCAGGCAACCCATTCCACGCCCGAATTCCCAACGGGAAGAACGAAAACTTGTATGTGTTTGTTCTTGCATACGGAATAAGAAATGTGTTTTTATCCTTATGTCTATCTGAGGGTTGTATTAAGTTATCTTTGTGTTTTACTTCTAAATTAGAATTAATTGCTTTATGTATGATTACTACTTTGCTCTTGGTTCTTCTATCCTCTAGTGTTTCAAGGTTTAATGATTTAACTAATGGTGTTATTCTTGTCAGTTTTGAATATTCTCCAGTAATGAATCTGGCAGCTCTTTTTTGAATTTGTTCTAGTTTATCAATGTTTTCTTTGGTGGAAGGGTCCCATACAGAAGATGCATATTCTAGTACAGGTCTCACCAAAGTGAGGTAGAATTTTAGTTTTATATCTCTATTACATTTGTTAAAGTTTCTTTTTATAAAGCCTAAGGTTTTGTTTGATTTTTTAATAACTTCATTGACATGGGGATTCCATGATAGTTTCTCATTTATTAATACTCCTAAGTATTTTGCATCTTTAGTTTAGGTCAGTTCTTTTCCATGAATGTAATATTTTGAATTTATTTGTTTCTTTTTCTTTGTTACTCTTAACAGTTGACACTTTTCTGGGTGGAAAGACATACTCCAGTTAGTTTTTCCATTTTATCAATTCATCCAAGTCTTTTTGTAAAATTTTGCTATCTTGTTCTGATTTAATTGTTCTATAGATTACTAGACGCCCCGCGGCGTAGCATACGCCGCAGACTTGCTCATGGAGAGTGCAAAGAAAGTTGAGAAAGAACGGACACAAACTACAGCACGGAGAAATCAAAACAACGCGAGTGAACGTCGGTTTTGGGGGGGGGGACTGCCAACTCATTGTTTATTTTCGAGACATTTTCAGGCGAACTTCGGTACACCCCTAACTTCTATGAAGTTAACTGTAAAACGATAATCGGTTTAAAATCGGAGTTACATAATCGATAATCGGTTTTCCATAAAAAACACGCAATTTACAACCCTAAATATGACTAACCCTCGCTAGGATCGGCCAAACAATGTTTATGTTTAAGGGATGGTAGTAATAAATGGGAGGCGGGTAACAACAACTTCAGTGTGCATATCTTTACGTTTACTCGTTATTTTTTATTTACTTAATGCTGCTTTTTGTGTCTGTACTCTCATCCCCCCCCCAATGTTCTTTGCAATGACTATGATGAGCAAGTCTGCGGCGTATGCTACGCCGTTGGTCTCTCCAGGGTTCCTTCTTTTCATTCACTCACAACTGTGTCGTTCAGGAAGTCTTCACTGTGTCTTTCAGGAAGTCTTCACCCGTCACTAAATCATTAGCAGCGTATGCTACGCTGTGGATAGTGTTGGCAATAAAGGGGTAAAAGAACGGGCACAAACAGACATTTATGTTTTCTCTTGGGCTTGAACCCAGGACCTCCCCGTATGAGGCGGACGTGATAACCAGTACACTACGAATCTCACGTTTCTGTGAAGGAAAAATGCAAGTGAACGCAAGAGTTTCGTTACCACCCACTTCCGCTTTTTTTCATCCCACCACGCTTGCCAACAGGGATTAGTTGACCCGAGCGAGGGTCATTCGTCATGCTCGGTTGCACATATTTTTGCTGCTTACTTGCCTGGCATGGTCCCATGAAGAGAATTATATATATAGATACAATCATCAGCAAATAACCTAACTTTTGTACCTGTTGAGATGTTGTTGGGTAAATCATTTATATAAATTAAAAAGAGTAAGGGACCTAGCACAGTTCCTTGTGGACTCCTGAGTTAACCATTATTGGTGCAGATTTAGATCCATTAATTATTACAGTTTGCTCCCTGCCCAAAAGGAAGTCTTGGATCCAGTGATGTAAGGAATCTGATATTCCAAAGTAGTTAAGTTTTTTAAGTAAACTAAGGTGGTGAACTTTGTCAAATGCTTTTGAGAAGTCTAGTAATATTGTATCTATTTGATCATTTTTGTCTAAGCCTTTTGAAACTACTACTAAAACTATTGAGGAACAACTTAGAAGAGTCCTCGAAATAAAATAAAAATATTCTTGTTTTGTTTGTTCCATCAAGGCGAAGCCCGGGATAAAACTTTTACGAAGAAATTTGGTTAAAGATCAGAGACGACAAACTGTAATTTAAAAACGTGCATCATAATATCGGTTAAAATTGAATTTTTAGTCAACGTTTGCACGAAATGCACCGGCACTTGTACATTTTAGTAACTATCTACTTTACAAAATTATTATTGTAAAAAAAAAGCCACTATGTGACAACAAAACACCTAGATATATGCAGTGCTACCAGCGACAATTTTGGGAAAAACCTAGTCTACATGAAAACAAAAAATACCTAGATCCGAAAGAAAAAAGAAAAAAACCTAGACACGCTAAAAATAAACAAATATAACGTCACAAAGCTACGTTCACCAGCAGCCGTATTTCCTACTTAAAATTAAAATTTAGCATGTTTCAAATCAATTTTTACGTTATTATTAAGTATCTATTTAGTGTAAGACTGCATTCTAATATAGTAACTCGCGCGGAGCCATTTAAAACGTCATTAAATAAATTTGTTGCAAGCAATCGAATATTTAAGTGGATCTTTCATTTCAAATTGTGCATTTTTGATGTGACGTCACAGTTCTTAAAATCCTTCCTCCTCATTGTCACACATCTCACTTAAGTGTGACACCCCCCCCCTTTTTTTAGATGCGAGTAATCACTTATGGACGGCCCCTAAGATATGTTGTACATAACTATTTATAATATATACCTACATCTGCATTTATGTCACTTATATCTTCTTCCTTACAAATCTTATTGGCAATATTTTCAGCATGCTTGCACCATTCTCATTTTATCTAATTAATTGTATCCATTGTTTATTTCTAGTACTAGTTTGTGCTGCGGCGCCGTGGCGCCTGCGGCGCCCCCTTTTTTTAAGGGCGCCTACGGCGCCCACCTTTTTCAAAAGCCCAACTAACTTGTCCTTGTATGATAAATACGTAATATTACACACATAGCTCGTATTGTTATATCAGCTATAACAATGAAGATAATTTAATGACATGAGTAAATAAAATAGTAACAATCTTCAAATCCTCATTTTTACATCGTTCCCTTTTCCAAATTTAAAATATGAGCTAAATCAATGACGTCATATAATATATTTTTACGGCGAGAAATTTTAGAAAGCAGCGCACCAAATTACTGCACCAAAAATAACTCTTATCGAACGTCCGCATGAAATTGTTCAATTATTAATAATAGTATAGTGTGGAGGGTGTTTAATGTTAATCTGGAAACCAAAATGATTATCCAATTAAAAAAAAAGCACAGTGATGTCCCTCGGCGTTCCGCTACATAATTGAGCGTAAATATATATATGACTAGTTTGTGCTGCGGCGCCCCCTTTTTTTAAGGGCGCCTACGGCACCCACCTTTTTCAAAAGCCCAACTAAATTGTCCTTGTATGATAAATACGAAATATTAAACACATAGCTCGTATTGTTATATCAGCTATAACAATGAAGATAATTTAATGACATGAGTAAATAAAATAGTAACAATCTTCAAATCCTCATTTTTACATCGTTCCCTTTTCCAAATTTAAAATATGAGCTAAATCAATGACGTCATATAATATATTTTTACGGCGAGAAATTTTAGAAAGCAGCGCACCAAATTACTGCACCGAAAATAACTCTTATCGAACGTCCGCATGAAATTGTTCAATTATTAATAATAGTATAGTGTGGAGGGTGTTTAATATTAATCTGGAAACCAAAATGATTATCCAATTTTTTTTAAAAAAAGCAGAGTGATGTCCCTCAGCGTTCCGCTACATAATTGAGCGTAAATATATATATGATTGTATTTTTAAATCTTTTATATTAACTCGTGGTGTCTGCGGCTGACCTTGCTTGCTTGTCGCCAAAACTTTTGATCGATTTTTAACCCACTTGCTCGCAAGATAGCGAGCTGAAATTTTGCAGGCAGTTTCGTACCGATGATAAAAACAATGTATCAAAATTTCAGATCGATTGCATGTACCGTAATTAAATTATTGATTTTTTAGATTATTTTATTTATTCCAATGTATCATGCTATTTTTTGAGATAGAGCGTCGCGGTGCGTATTATATTGAACAACCTTTCTGTCGCGCAATAAGGTGCGTATTTTACAGACAACACTTTTTATAAACCTATTCCTGATCGGTGCGCATTATATTAAACACGTTTTACGACACAACTGCAATTTTGTATTTTTGGATGGTCTTGCGCTGCGTGTTATAATGAACATTCTTTTAGTTACGTCTCATACGTAAAGGATTTATAGTCAAAAACTTGGTTTTTTACGGTTTTTTTTATTATTTGAGTTTTAAATGTTGATAGAGTTTTGATTTTCCTCGTTTGATCAGGTAATCCATTCCAATTCCAAAGCCCGGGGGGAGAGAACGAGAATGTTATGAGTTTGTTGTTACATACGGAGTAGGAAAAGTGTTTTTATAACTTTGTCTATCTGAGGGTTGTATTAGATTATCTTTGGTTTATATCATCATTGCCGTACGCAGGGGGGGGGGAGGGATTCGTAAGTTCGAACGAACCCCCTTTTGCGAATGTGTACCATTTTTTTTGTAACAAATAGATCTTGACATTATTAAGAGATTTGTGGATCCCAAAACGGAATATGAAGGGCACTGCATCTATGTCGGACGCTGTTTCAGGAGTTCAAGCGCGTATTCTGCGAGAGGCCCCTTTGGTGGCATACACACACTGCAGCAATCACGCTTTAAACCTATTGATCACGCATTCGTGCAGACTTCCCGATGTGCGTAACATGATTGAAAAAATTATTAAAAGAAACACGAATGTTTTTTAAATTTTAATTAACTTAATTAATCCATTTCTGGAGCACATCATTGCTGATCTAGATATGCGGTTCTCTGGCTTAACCAGGACATCCTCAAAACTGTTAGCTCTTGTGCCAAGTGCTTTTAGAAATTGTATGTATGAAGATCTGAAAGGCGATGTGGATTTATATGAGCAAGATCTGCCTTCACCAGAAGTGCTGAAGAAGAGTTTACCGGGTTGAAATTGAGGATCAGTCAATGGGAAGATTCAAAGCTACCAAAATAAAAAAAATTGCACGGAAGCTATAAAACATTGCAATGAATGGATGTATCCAAATATTTATTGCTTACTGAAAATCGCGTGTGTGATTCCTGTGACTTCCTTCGCGTGTGAGCGAAGGTTCAGTGCGCTCCGACGTTTGCACAATTACATGAGATGTTCAATGGTGCAGGAAATACTTACCGAGCTTGCGTTGATGAATTGCCAGGATTTCAATATCAACGAAAACAGTGTTTTACATATATTTGTAAACAAAAACCAAAGAAGGGTTTGAAACGCAGATGTTCTAAAACAAACCTCATAGCAACGTGGTTGTCCGCCTTGTCAGTTCTGTACAGTTGCGTAGCAACGGGTTGGCATCGGGGCAGTTGCCAAGGGCGCCGTCTCAAAAGGGTGCCACTAAATTACCAATTTTTAAATTTGTATTTAAATAAATACAGTCGGACCTCTCTAAGTCGAACTCAAAAGGACCCGATAAAAAAATTGACTTACTGAGTTTTTGAGTTAGGGAAAATGGCGTAATAGGCGCCGATTAATCAAGGACAATGTAGATATTGAGAGGTAGGGGGAACAGCCATACCGGCTAGTAGTAGTAGGCTTGACAGGAAAGAGAGGCGGTGTCTGTGTTTCATATGAAAGCAGGCCAACTTGCTTTGACATGCCGACACAAGCCCGTGAGAGGAGACACCTTCCCTCCCCCACTTTACTCCCTCAACAGTGGGGTTAGGGGAGTAAGATTTTTCTTTTTAAAAAGAGTCACAGCATGCAGCCAAGGGACTCAAATTAGTTACCACTTACCACTCCTTTTTCTTGTCTCAGTCATGTTTTGTACTTGCAAGGGTCGCTTAATCCCCGTGGAATGCACTAAGATAAGATTTTACGTCCATTTACGTGGCTCTACGGCAGTGCTTCTCAAAGTTGTGGTCCGCGGACCGGTGCCGGTCCGTGGGCAATCCGATGCCGTTCCGCAGAAGTTACCAAGAAAGAACATATCGCTACCAAGTCAGTACAGGTAAAATAGTTCACCGGTCCCTGGTGCAATGGAAAAAATTCCTGCCGTTCCGCAATACTAAAAAGTTTGAGAAGCACTGCTCTGCGGAACACATGTTCTGAAATGTCACTCCATAATAATAACTCAAACGCATTGGAAAATTCGACTAAGAGAAGTTGAAGGCCAAAAATATTGTAGTTAAGGAGATATAAAATACATTAGTCTTATTGAGTTTGGCCGGGACATATCAATTAATTGATATACGGAGGTTTTCCACTTAGGGAATTACGACTTAGCGAGTGTCACGTGCAAGTAACATGACTTGTGACGTAAGTTGTGACGTAAGGTCACATGAGTGATAAACGCGGGAACAAAGGAGCTTCCCCATTGGTTGAAAGGCTTGGGCGAGGGAGTTGTGTGTAGACTTCCGACGAGGAAGGTTGTGTGATGAATGATTAAAGATTTCCATATTATATAACCTCAAAATGATATTTCTGTGTACAAAGTATAAATAATAAAGTTGTTTATTGAAACAAGTTTTCAAGTGGATCATTGTGCACGAGATTGTATACTGTGAGAACGCCTACATAAAAAGAGTTATATAAAAAGCAATCGTTACATTGGTGTCGAAGTAAAAGCTCTATATGGACGCAGTACAAGAAATTTTATAAAAGAGGTTTCATGGAAATAAGTATTGGATATTTCAAAAAAGGAAAGTATTCATTAAAATAAGAAATATTAGCAGCTATCGTATTTTGTGAATATTCAAGTTCGTAAGAAGCTGTGAATAAAATTTTGTAGTTCAGTGAAAATACACGAACATTTCAAAATGGCGGCATAGGCACATGGTGTACACGACTAGGTCACCTAGCTTGTTATACGTCAGCAAGCAAGTTGGTTCTACGTCACATCCGACGACAGTACAAGTATACTACACAGTACTGGAATCTGGGTCGTGTAGGCTTACTGAATGGTGACACACGGTAAAAATATAGGTCGTGACGTCAACAAGCTTAATGCTAGTTGATTCCAGGAAATATTTGTAAACATAACCTGGAACTTGGAAGGCTATGGACTATTAATGATGAAGCGGGAATTATAAAATAAAGGAACGGAATTGATTCCGAATTGTTATCCAGTCATTGTGTGAAGAGTTTGATTATCGCAATTTTGGATTAATGGAGTGAACTGAATTATTAAAAAACACTACTCGAAAATTGAAATTTAATCAAGTGACTTTTATTCCAAACGATTGAACCATTTAATATATTTTGTCAACCTGAGGGAGCGTATATATAAAGTATACTAAAGATCCCGTGTGAGGATTCTTTTGGTTGTCTCATCTTGTCAATAACTAGATTTCATGGTTAGACGTGTCACTTATTTGAACTTAACATTTTGAATTCAAGATTTTTCATTTGAACAATTTATAACTCTATCAATATATACCTACATTCCTTACCGAATTGCTAGATTCATATTCATATTATTCAATCAAACAAAACATGGATTATTACGAAAGATTCACCGCCGTAGCTAAAGATATCGGATTAAAAGGAAAAGAAATGAGAGATTTCATTGAAGAAAAAATAGCTGAAGAAAAAGAAAATAAAAGAATTGCTAAAGAAGAAGAAAAAGAAAATAAAAGAATTGCTAAAGAAGAAGAAAAAGAAAATCAAAGAGAAGCTGAAGAAAAAGCAAGAATTACTGAAGAAAAAGAAAGAAAAGACAGAGCAGAAAAGAAAGAAATTGAAAAAATGAAACAAGACACCTTAAAATTACAAATTGAACTAGCAAGTAGAGGCCAAAATCCTGGTGATGAAACAATCAGAAGGTCAGCACCAAGGGATAATATCAAAGTAAGAAAATATGATACCCAAAAAGAAAAAATGGATGTTTATCTGGATTATTTCGAATCCATAATGGCTATGAAAGGCTATAATGAAGAAGATTGGCCAGCGCAATTGATGACTCAACTAACTGGAGAAGCATTTGAAGCTTACAACAGTATAGCCAAAGAAGACAAAAATATATATAAAAATGTAAAGAAGGCACTGCTATGTCATTTTGGAAAGTCAGAAAATGATTATAGAAAAGAATTTCATGAAATGAGAATCAAGATGGACAAAGATCCACAGATCACAGTGCATGAAGCACAAGTCAAACTAACAAAATGGCTGGAACTGACAGGGATAGATACGAGCAATCCAAAGGCCATACTGGACATGGTGTTAATTGACAAGTTTTTGGAAAATGCAACACCAACTCTATTCACATATTTGACTGACAAGAAAGTTCGTACTCAAGCAGAGCTAACAAATGCATTACGAACATTCAAAGACTCTCATCCGAACGTGGAAATGGATAAGAGACAAGACATATTTGCAGCAATACAAATTAAAAGTCAAGAAAAAAGGCAAGGTACGAGAAACCAGAGTCTGCCAAACCAAGGCAACAGACAGTCTATTTGCTGGTACTGTAACAAGCCAGGACATATGGCTAAGCAGTGTTACCACAATAAAGGACAACCAAATAGGGTGTCACCTAATGGCAGCCCTATAAGAAAGAAAACAGAAGAAAGATCAAGACAAGATCATTTTGAAAACAAAGAAAGACAATCATGGAGAGAAAGAAATAATCATAACTCCAGACATAGAGATTATGATCAAGAAAGACAATCATGGAGAGAAAGAAATAATCATAATTCCATAAATAGAGATTATAATCAAAGCAGAAGATCATGGAGAGGCAAATACAATTTTGACTCCAGAAAAAGAAATTATACTCAACCATGGAGAAAGAATGAAAACCAAGACATGAATGATAGAAAAATAATAAAGTTGAATCGAGCACAGACAGAAACTAGTGACATTTTAGCCACTATTAAAAATCAAGTATATGATAAAAGAAATGAAGACCATAGTAGCAGAGAAAGAGATGGTACTAGTGAATCTGAAACCATTTGTGTGAAATCATCTGAATTAGGAAGAACAATTGGTTGTGTATTAAGCAAAATCAAAAACTTTACAGATAAAGACAATATTTTTCAAATAAAAGTTTCTGACAGTGACTCATCTGGTCGAGATTCTATTGAACTATCAGGAAGCAAAAATGACATCTTAAAAGCTAAGAAACTGATTCAAGATGCTGGAATTAACATTGTGAATGGACATAATCGAGGTCGTGGTTGGTGAATTATTGAACATTTAAACAGTCTGAAGAAACATTCGAAGCCCAGCGATTTGAATTTCATACTCGTCAACTGAAGAATGACTATCTTTGAACTAGGCTATGCTATTAGCCGACTACAAATTTGACATTAAACCTGTGAAGGGAAAAGACAATGTGGTTGCAGACATATTAAGTAGAATGACAATAAATACAGACATTCTGTGACAAACAAGGACTTTATTAATATTAGTCTGTGAATTCCTCAATGATAAAACCAGAGACTGTATTAAAAAGACATTCTGTGAATTACTAAAATGATAAAATAAGAGACTGTCTTAACATTAGTCTGTGAATTCCTAAAGGATACAAAAAGAGACTGTAATTATATTAATATTTTTATTTGTTGAAGAATGGACAAGGAACAGTGTTTGAATTCCACTGGATTATTAGTTAAGTTTAATAATATTGATTGTTTCAAATATTTTAATGACACAAAATTACAGATGTGTTGAAAAATTTCAGTTTCAATTTTTGCAGCACAGGTAGACTGTTGCAGTCCTACAGATTTTTTCTCATTAATTTTATGTTTAGACTGTTGCAGTCCTACAGATTTTTTCTTATTGATTCTATATCTAAATGTTGTATGTCAGGCAATGAATGTTCATTGATGATAAATATTTAAAACTTGAATATAGATATAGATTGATTTGATTTTATGAAGACCCAAAATGTTGTATTTCATAAACATTTTTTTTGAAGGATGGGGGTGAATGTCACGTGCAAGTAACATGACTTGTGACGTAAGTTGTGACGTAAGGTCACATGAGTGATAAACGCGGGAACAAAGGAGCTTCCCCATTGGTTGAAAGGCTTGGGCGAGGGAGTTGTGTGTAGACTTCCGACGAGGAAGGTTGTGTGATGAATGATTAAAGATTTCCATATTATATAACCTCAAATGATATTTCTGTGTACAAAGTATAAATAATAAAGTTGTTTATTGAAACAAGTTTTCAAGTGGATCATTGTGCACGAGATTGTATACTGTGAGAACGCCTACATAAAAAGAGTTATATAAAAAGCAATCGTTACAGCGAGGTCCAACTGTATTTCACTTTATTCTTGATAAAAAAGTGAATAATTAATTATATTTAAATATACTAGACGCCCCGCGGCGTAGCATACGCCGCAGACTTGCTCATGGAGAGTGAAAAGAAAGTTGAGAAAGAACGGACACAAACTACAGCACGAAGAAATCAAAACAACGCGAGTGAACTTCGGTTTGGGGGGGGGGAGACTGCCAACTCATTGTTTATTTTCGAGACATTTGCAGGCGAAATTCGGTACACCCTAACTTATATGAATTCAGCTGTAAAACGATAATCGGAGTTACATAATCGATAATCGGTTTTCCAAAAACAAACAAAAAACACGCAATTAACAACTATAAATATGACTAACCCTCGCTAGGATCGGCCAAACAAAGTTTATGTTTCAGAGATGGTAGTAACAAATGGGAGGCAGGTAACAACAACCTAAGTGTGCATGTCTTCACCTTTGCTCGCGTTTTTTTATTTACTTGGTGCTGCATTTTGTGTCTGTACTCTCACCCCCCCACCCAAACCGTTCTTTGCACTGTATATGATGAGCCAGTCTACGGCGTATGCTATGCAATAAAGAGGTAACAGAACGGGCACAAACAGACATTTAAAAAAAAACAAAAAAAAACCAACAATATATTCGCCGGGGCTTGAACCCAGGACCTTCCTCGCATGAGGCGGACGTGTTAACCAGTACACTACGAAAATAACGTTTTCAGTGAAGGAACAACGCAAGTGTAACGCAAGGGCCATTGTGGTCACCCCTCCACTACCTTCGCTTAACTGTGTTTAATTGACCCGAGCGAGGGTCATTCGTCATGCTCGGTTGCACATACTTGCAGCTTACTTGCCTGGCATGGTCCCATGAAGAGAATTATATATATAGATTTCATTTAAACTATTATAATATTTTTTTATTATGTTTGTGGCCTTTGCGGGGCTTCTTATCATACAAATGTCAATATGATTATACAGTCTTTCTTTTAAAAAGAAAAATCTTAGTATCCTTATCCCACTGTCGAGGGAGTAAAGTGGAGGAGAGGAGGGAAGGTGTCAGTATGTTAAAGCAAGTTGGCTCCTTTCATATGAAACATCACCGCCCCTCTTTCCTGTGATCCTGTCAAACCTTCTATGGTGTTATGGCTGTTTCTCTCCCCCTTCTCAATATCAACATTGTCCTTGATTAATCTGCGCCTATTACGCCAGTTTCCCTAACTCAAAAACTCCGTAAGTCGAATTTTCCCCCCTTGAGTTCGACTTATAAAGGTCCGACTGTATTAGCAACACGTCAATACGCCAGCTAACGGAAGTGCTGAGCTGTAGTCG
Organism: Ampullaceana balthica; assembly: GCA_944989445.1. Lineage (NCBI taxonomy): Eukaryota > Metazoa > Mollusca > Gastropoda > Lymnaeidae > Ampullaceana > Ampullaceana balthica. The sequence continues at coordinate 173,974 of CALYLW010001563.1, forward strand.
GTGAAGTGTTACTTAAATTTACTTTTAATTGGGATATTCTATCGTTACGTATGAGTTAATGAGTATGACACATTGACAGTATTGTTTTTATTTATAATACACGTTACTTCAAGTTTTGCTGTATTCTTTACTAACGCAACAATTTTAACCACAAATTAATTTGGTATTATTTAGTAAATAACAAACTGCAAATGAGTATTGTTCCTGTCTTATGCATTTTTTATATTCACGTTGTATGGCTGTCACTGTCAGACTACGTAATAATTGTAATAAATAAAATAACAGAAATTCAATTATTTTTATAACAAATGAAAAAATCGCAAAGCTGAAACTTGTCAATTTATCAAGGGCGCCCAAAATAAATTTGCCAAGGGCGCCCAAAATAAATTTGCCAAGGGCGCCAAAAACCTAGTTACGCCTCTGGTTCTGTACCATAATGTATCTAATTCAAATTCTTAAACGCTTGCGCCTGCAGATTTCATTAATAACAAGAAAATAAATGAATGATCGAGTACTTGCATTTTTAAATAAAATACTATTTTGGAAGCTTTTATTTACAGTGCTAATTATTTAATGCACGAAACCCTACTTTTTGGTCACTGTATGTATTGAAAATAGTTATTAATTTTTTTTTATAAATTTTTTTGGGGGAAACGAGGCGAAAAGACGAGAATCAACGCCCTAAATAATTCATAGGTACAGAATTATTGATTAAACATTATCATCCGAATTTGAAGTCATAGCACCATATATTGTAGGTACAGTCAAACATCTCATAACGAGATTAATTCGTTCCAGAGTCTTACTCCTTACGCGAAACACTCGTTATACGAAAAATTTTTCCCATGCAAATCAATGTAAAATACGATAATCCATTCCATGCTGAAAAAATACTTATTTTTCCAAAAAAAATTATTAACATTTATTCAAATAAAATTACTTATGACTTGTTAAAGAGTGAAGCAATTAAAATACAATTTAGATTTGAAACAAAAAAGGTAAACCAAAATATGAATTTATGACTAATAATTATTGCTTTTTAACTAGAAAACTGTTAAAAACATTTGTTTTTGCACACGCTTCAAAATTTGACGAAAATGTGATGTAACCGTTTCGTAGTCATTCTTGACACTCCATTTGAAGCATTCATCTCCTTACTTGTTCTTGTAGTGCAGATCGTTGATGTTCGCCGATTGTATTTGCGCGCTAGATTCGCCACCTTGTTCTCGCTTTTCAATGTTTTTCGTTTTATGTCAACAACTATTCTTTTCCTCTCTTATGATTATCTTCGTGTGTTTATTTTTTTTGAAGATCATTTATCAGTTTATTAAACTTTGCACATACAAAAATTAAAAATACTGTCTTACTACAAAAATTGTAAAATCGGTTGATCACACACGAAAACAATACGCTAACAGACCGAGTAATTAACACAGAATAATACATCAGGGCGGAAGTGCCGGTTCACTAATGAATTTCCAGGAAAAAGGGAGTTTCCCTTTCTGTGTCATTTGTTATGCGAATCTTTGCTCGTTAAGGAAGCATTTTTTTTCCATAAAAATGTTGCTCGTTATGAGAGGTGCTCGTCATGAGAGGTTTGCCTTATCTTAACATGAAATGCCTTCGCGACAAGTTTGCTAACCCCCCTTTAAAAAGTCTGGGTACGACCTTGTACATTTCATTAACTCTTATGAAATTTTAAAGTAAAGTAAAACGAATATTTGTTATAAATGCAAAATTAAATCACATTTATAAGAATCGTGTGTGCAAAATTAAATCACATTTATAAGAATCGTGTGTGAAAACGTATTTCTAATCTTTGTCCAAGATAAATAAATAATGATTTTAAATATGCACGATCAATAATTGTTTTTGAGGAAATTTTTTATTTTGGAGTAATTAAAACGTAGTATAATTCTAATTTCTTTTTTTAATATAATTATATTTTGTATTGAAAAAAATAAAAAGATGAACTTTGTTATCAATATTTATAGATAGTGACATGAAACAAAATAAAATATTTTAATTAAATTTTCATATACATATAGTAAACTGTAAAGAAGTTAATTTTTCATGACATATTTGCACAGTCAAGTATTTGTAACATTGACACTATGCAAATTTCGTATTCCATATATATAGAACATAATTTTAAAGAAACTACTACTAAAAAAATTGAGGAACAACTTAGATGAGTCCTCGAAATAAAATACAAATATACTTTTTTTTCCATCAAGGCGAAGCCAGGGTATAAAACTTTTACGAATAAATTTGGATACTAAAGATCAGAGACGACAAACTGTAATTTAAAATCGTGCATTATAATATCGGTTAAAATTGATTTTTAAGTCAACGTTTGCACAATATGCACCGGCACTTGTGCATTTTGTGTAACTGTCTGCTTTTCAAAATTATTTTTGTAAGAAAAAAAGCTATAAGACAACAAAACACCTAGATATATGTTAAAAACCATTGACCTGACCACTTAAGGTAGACATAAACATGTAGTTATTACATGAAGTTATTTCTTCTCCATTTAACGGGAGCGAATTAAAGTGTAGTGACACTGTCAACAACTAGAAACGTCAGCACCCCATATTGCGTCGAATATAATTCAAGATAAAACATATATTTCTTTATTTGTTCTAATATTATAGTTTTATTAGTAATTAAATAAATTACATAAAGGATTTGAAAAAGTAAAACCTTCATAACTTAGGTATTTTGGAACTTTTAAGAAATATCTTAATATAAATTTAAATGTAAAATAATATTAACATGTATTTTTAATTTTCAACTTAGCCACATAAAAAATAATTTAAAATCAAAACAAATAGACAAATTAATTCCCTTGAAATAATCCATTATTATAGGTATTGAAACATTTTTTTAAAAAAATAAATATGTGACATTTTCTGATTGCTTTTTTCTTGTTTATTTACTTTTTCAGGTTTTTTTAATGTTTTGTACTTGATTTGCATTTTAATGCTTATACCTTATTGTTATTTTCCAATCTTTTTCTTCAAAAACAGTTTGTTTCTATGTATAACCTTAACTTAAATGATTGTATATATGTTACAGTCAACGGCTGTACGGTCTCATTCGCTAGTATGCCTAGGCAATGTATAGAATGCCTGATGGTTTCAGTTAAAGTATGAAACGATTGCTTTTTCGTACATTGCCTAGGCATTCTATAGAATGCCGAGTTGTCGTCCGGCAAAGTATGTAATTGGCCTACCCCCGCCATCTTCCCAGCCACTAATGTTGGCGGTTGCACTTTGGTCGTTGTTTGGTGATGTCGATCGAAGCCTGCGAGTGTTGAAAGTTATTGTAAGACAGCGTTTTAATGGAATCGATTGTTTGGGGTGTTTGCCCTGCGCTCTTGTCACTACTGCCCCCGCTACTACTTCTGTATAGTTTTTAATACTGTTGTACCCTTGCTGATTTTGAGCCCCCTTTACCTTCCATCTCGTTTTCCTAGTAACTCGAGTGTATCCGTAACTGTCTCTTTCCCGACTTTGCCTACCGCGGTATTTCTCTATTGTAGCACTGCCGGCGGGCCCAGTGCGGCGGTCTCTGACCCAATATCCCGACCTTCCACCTTTATAACAGTCTCTCCCACCCTTATCACCATATCTATGACCCACCCGGTCAACTCTACTTCCGTCTCTGAAATCTCCCCGACCACTTTTCTCCCATCCCATTGTAGATCCCTTGATATTTCCAATTATTAGGTCAACTGGTGGGCTCTTTAGTAGGGCAGCCTTTGTCCATCCCGTAAAGTACGGTGATTTTACATGTATATAACCTACTCTATAAACTTTTCTCTCCCCATCAAACAATATACACGTGACTGTCTCATTTGTCAAACAACCATTTTCGAGTAGGGATTCCTTTACCACAACGATTCCGCACCCCGTGTCCCGTACAACCCTAACTCTAACCCCATTAACTTCTCCACTCTTGAGCACAATATCTCCCCCACTCCCTGCAAAACACCCTTTTTGTCATCTTTTATTTCCCCTGTTTATATAATTGCCATATCCCTTACTTATATAATTGCCCGCTACCCTCCATTGGTAATTTTCTCCTGTTCTACCTTCTTCACCCCTCCCTTGAGCTCCCTGTGACCGGTTTACCTTCTAGTGTCAATGTCACCTTTGGGTGTGCCGCCATGTAGCCCTCACCTGTTTTAATGACCGACTTAAGTTCTAAACTACCACTCTCCAGTACGTGCTCCACAACCTCCCCGCTTACTGTTTGTAGTATTTTGTCTACGACGGTAAGCTCAAACAGCTTCTCATAACTTTTTTCGGTTTTGGAAAGTTCCACCCATCTGGTTTGATAGTGACTAATCCTATCCGCATATGCTACCATGCTCTCTCTTTTTTCCGGTCTCACCCTTGCCAACTGTTCTCTATACCCTTGAGCGGTTAACCCAATGTGCCTTGATAAAGCCATTTTTACCTCTCCATAAGTGGCCTCTACACCTTTTCCACTCCCAGCAAAGAATACTGGTAGTAAAAAATGTAGCATTAACTTTCTCAATTCATAATCCCACTGTTCCACTGCCCAATCATTATGTCTCGCTTCATCTTCAAATCTAATTAGAAAAAATTCTAAATTTTCTCCTACCCCATCAAACATGGGTAGTTTACTTCCTGAGCGACCCGTGTTCCCTTGTTCCACCTTGCGAGTCAGTCCCTCACTAGCTTTCAATTCTTCCATTTTTCCAGTGTGTTCCAACCTTTTTCTCTCCTCCTCCCGCTTAAAAGCTCGAATATCCCTTTCTTCATTTTCCTCCCTTCCCCTTCCTTCCCGTTCCTCTTCTCGTGCTAACATGTGTTCCTCTATAATCCATTTCTTTGCTTATTCCCCTTCTAGTCCTAGCTCAAGGGCCCTTTGTTTAATTTGCTCCAAATTTGGCAACCCCATTTTAAAATATCTTACTCGGCTAAAACAATTTCTATAATATAGTGCTTCAAAAACAACAATAATATACAAAATGTATTAATACAAAAAATAATTCGATATGTAATTTACCTCTTAATTTAAGTGTCCTCATCTACCAATACATATCCACAGTAATTTTGAAAACACTACACTCCAGTGTCAATAAATACCCAGAAAACAACAATTCAGTGTCAATCGTCAATTTGCCTGCATCAACAATCCAGTGTCAGTTTTGTATACCCAGTCATCGACCAGCATCCCCTGTCACGCCATCATCTCCGGTATTCAAAAGTCACGTTAATCCTGTTATCTGCTTCATTAAAAGTCACACAGACTCAGCTACTTCCGGCACAGCTACCTCCGACACAGCCACTTCTGACAGCTACCTCCGACACATCCCCTTCTGACAGCTACCTTCGACACATCCACTTCTGTCAGCTACCTCCGAAACAGCCACTTCTGACAGCTACCTCCGATACAGCAAACTCAGCATCCAAATTAAGATGAAACCTTAGTGTCAACGTTCGCTGACTTCGATCAAATGGCTCAATAAGTTGGACGAGCCCCCACTGTGGTGGATTCGTTATCTAGGGGGATCGAGGCCCACCCTTAGCCACAGTAACCAGCGTCAGCAACTCCGACAGAGTCTCGGCTGGTTATTGTAAAAATCAAAGTACCATACTATACGTTGTAAAATTATTTATAATCAGTTACCAACACACTTGATTTCCGTATAACAAGTTTAATCATATTATACTCTCAAAGGGACGAGAGATTGAAAAGATTGGTGAATATAACATTCCAAAAATCCATCACACGCCAATTCACTCACTCCATATTCGGCTCAAAAATACCCTCTCTCTATATATATATCCTTTTTCTCATTGTGCGTCTTGGTGTGACGCACAATAGATGGTGCGCACACTACATTAACTATATTGTGCGCATTTAAGACAGTCATTATCACACCATAACATCCGACCGTGACAGTACAATACCAAATCACAGACAATATTGCCAAAATTCTTGTCACCCCTACAGTTTATATCATCCTGCTGAGATTCCACAGACGTTCTCCAATAACGTTTCTCCTTGGATTGCTGTGTGACCGTGTTGGAAGAGAATATAGTGCTGCGACAGGAATTCTGCCATGCTGACATGCAATGACGGTTCTACGATAAGTTATCTAAATTAAGAGCCAATGCTGCAAAAAACTTCGTTTTTAAAATCCGAAACTGTTAACAAAAGCTGGTGGATGATGTGGAAATGGCTAAGACCACGATTAAGCAAGAACCACCGGACTATTCGCAGGTAAAACACTATGATGTCATGATGGTGGGAAATAAGATTAATATGATCTACCCTGTTAAAGAAGGCGTGAGTGTCATTCTGTTTAACGTATCGGACTCCGACAAATTTGAACTTGAACTTGAACTATCCCTTAAGCCGTTGTTGGGTCTTTGGGGCACCATCGTGAACTGCTCACTAACACACGCCATTTGTCACGGTCCTGTGCTGCCCTTTGAGAGTTGCTGAATGACAGGCCGGTCCACTCTTTGATATCGTCCTCCCATCTATTCTTTTGTCTGCCTCTTTTCCTTCCTCCCTGGACTGTTCCTTGCAATATAGTTTTTGCGAGACCTCCAGTTTTGTCACGTGTCCGTACCATCTTAATTTCCTCTTCTTAATTGATGTGATTAGGTCCTCGTAGGGGCCAATGATAGTACTTATTGTGTTGCGGACCGCTTCGTTTGTGATGTGCACTGTGTAGGAGATGTTCAATATCTTTCTGAAACATCTCATCTCTAGCGCATTGATTCTTCTTTGGAGGTCTGCAGTGAGCGTCCAAGCCTCACAACCATACAAAAAGACCGACATCGCCAGAGAGCACTTTAGCCGGATCTTTGATCTCAGGTATAGCTTTTTACTTATCTTATCTTATCTATACAGACGCTCCTTCTATGCAGAAGATAGTTGCGTCCACAGACCATGACAGATGATCTGTTGGCAAGTGATGCAGCGTTCACAGGCCACGGCTTTGTGGGTTCCACGCATTACCCAGCCGCCTAACTACATGTAGTGTTAGGTACCCATTCGGAGCGGGGTGACTCAGGGACGCCCTAGGCCCCGGGAACAAACCCTTGCCTTGACACGGATTCAAACCCGTGACCATCGGTACGACAGTCCAGTGCGCTGCCACTCGACCACCGCGTCCCCAGATGTGCTTTAATTTACTCAATTGTTTGGACTACTCTGGCAATAATTTCTGGCTTTGAGCCTTTGTCGGATATTATGGCCCCTAGATACTTGAAGGTGGAGACTTCTTCGAGTTTTTGCCCGTTTATCCGAATCTCGCTTGTGAAATTACTATTTGCCATGACCTTGGTTTTTTCTGCATTGATTTCCATGCCGTAAGCCTTTGCTGTTTTCTCTAGCTTTGCGAGGAATTCTTTTAGTTCGTCCTCGCTGCCAGCAAGGCCGTCAATGTCATCGGCGAAGTGTAGGTTGGTTATACTTTCCCCTCCAATGCTCACTGTTCCGACATGGTCTTCTAGCACATCTGTCATGATCCTCTCAAGGAAGAGGTTGAAGAGGATGGGGGAAAGTAAACATCCTTGTCTGACACCGGCAGTGGTCTTGAACCAATCTCCCAGCTTGCTGCTAAAGAGTATTGCGCTGGTTGCTCTGTTGTACGACATATTTGACGTACTTCATAAAGCCGATTTGGCCATTGGTTATGGAGGACGGGACAGAATGTTGAAAGAACTTTCAACCAAAAAACCCGTTATGATATTGAGCTGTGTATTAACCTTAGTAAACTTTAGCAGAAAAAAAGGCGTCAAAAAAGTCATTGTGGTCAAGTCAATGGCTTTTTCTGAATTCAACTCTCGTTGTCAGGTTGATCTCATCGACTTTCAATCCCATCCTGATGGTGAATACCATTCTATAATGTTGTATCATGATCATCCCACCTAGTTCGTAGTTCTCAGGGCCCTGAAGACAAGAGGGCGAAAGAAGTAACATACCAGCTCGTAGACATATTTACGTTGCTTGGAGCCCCAATGTTTCTCAATTAGATAACGGCAGGGAATTTGCAAACAATATGGTTAGCAGCCTAAAGGAGTACTGGCCCACCTTGAAAATCGTTCATGGTAAGCAGCGCAACATACAAAGCCATGGAAGCGTCGAAAGAGCTAACCTGGACATCGAAAATATGTTGTGTGCTTAAATGCAAGATGAAATAACTGGCCACTGGAGTGAGGGGTTAGGGTTCACCCAACTCAAGACAAACAGAGCTTTTCCTTCTGGGAATAAACGATCACAATACGAAGCTTTCTTTGGCTTCAGAGCTAAAGTAGGCCTCACAACGTCGTCCCTACCTTACGATGATTTACAAGATGTGGAAACAGAGGTAGACCTCGAAAAAATAATACAGAGCGTACATCTTGTGTTTTATTTTGTATTACTTCTACTTTAAAATACGTAATCCGCAATAAAGTCTTTTGGTGTGCTTTTTTTACACTTGGCCTAAACGAAATCCGGCCATTTCTAGAATGCCTAGCATTCTATAGAATGCCTAGCATTCTATAGAATGCCTAGGCAAAGTATGCTAATATTTTACAAATTTCATACTTTGCCTGAAACCATCAGGCATTCTATACACTGCCTATGTATTCTATAGAATACCAGATTTCACACATTGCCTGTAACATATACAAGAACTTGCTTTCTTTTCAGCTCATCCATTTCAGAAATCTTAAAGGGATAGAAAGATCAAAACAATAATTTTTAATTTTGCTTATTGATATTATATTTTACCCATTGCTAGCCACTTACTCCTACTCATATTCACTGTCGACATAAACTTTCTGATCAGTGACTGTGTCAAAACTTTTAAATAAAAATACTTAATAAGGCCAGGTAAATCAAGGTAGATTTTACCGATAATTTATTAGTTTAATTGAATTATGGATTTTGAAAAATTCAATTATGGGGTATTTTATTCTTGTTTAATTTTGGATATTGACTATATAAACAAGTCATTTTTACAAGAATGTAGTAAGTTTATATAAGTACAAATACTTTATAAATTCTCAATGCTTCACTGTTAAAAGGCTTCTTCCTCAGTCAGCGTAAACCGTATTATCATGATCTACTTTGTCAAAGAAGATTTCCGAGTCAGAAGCACTACCATCTTGGTTACATGTTAAAATTTAAAACATTCGAAAGAAAAGTCGAATGTGGCTTAAAACTAAATTTTCCAATATCGTTGCCTCCAAAATGTACTAGTACTGATGAATTTTATGCCAGGCTGTACTTGACAATACTTATATCGCACATGATGGAAATTATATTTTTTTAAAGACAATGATATTTCTATCTTATTTTATTAAGATGTACCATACAAAAAAAGGTTTAGTTTAAATTTTTCTTGACATTTTTTAAAAGGTGAATTTTGATTTAAATTAACCAGGCACTAGTAGAATGTACACCAACTGAAAAATAAAAAATAAATCGGTATTTCTTAAATTTAAATAAAAGTTAACAGCACAACAAAACCAGACTGAAATGGTTCTCTGCAATTGATCGATCTGAAATTTTAATACAATGCATCGTCATCTAAGATCTATCTGTGGTAAAATGTTGAGATCTCTAGGACCATCAGAATTGGTTTAATTTTACGTTGGCAGATTTGAAAAATTGTGGCAAGTTAATAAAAACGTGGTAATAAATAGAAGTAAAAAATATTTTTTTTTAAAACCACGTTTTTATAAGCGGACTAAAAAGAAGAAAATAATTTAAAACTTATAAGTTCAAGTACTTTGATTTAATGTGACCAAAAATGCGTGGCGGATGCTTATGAGGTATACATATGCGGTTCACTCATTCTCTCGCTTATAGATCTCTCTTTTGCCTTCTAAATTAGAAATCTTTAATTTCTATACCAAACACCCGCCCCACGTTGCCATCTTGTGTGATTGCGTTGAAAAGATGTTTGTCAAAGTCAGTTGTTTGTATATTTTTATTGGGTTGTGCTGGGGCGACTAGGCACCTGCGGCGCCCACTTTTTTTAGGGCACCTACAGCGCCCACCTTTTTCAAAAGCCCAAGTAACTTATCCTTGTACGATAAATACGAAATATTCCTTAAATGTACACAAAGTATTTTATAATTAACAATAACAATAATAAACAATCCTCAAATCCTCTTTTGACATCCTTCCCTTTCCAAAATTAAAATATGAGCTAAAACAAAGATGTCATATAATGATTTTTAAGTATATGTTTTCATTTTTTTTTAAAAAGCAGAGTGATATCCCTTAGCTATACGGAAAGAGTGTGTCTGTTCAGTGATAATTGAGGGTGTTTATATATATGTTATTTTAGAATCCGAAAGGAGGATAATTCCAGATTCTTTTTTAACAACATAAATTTTAGTCAAATATTCTTGAGGCGTGAAAGACTTTATAGCTTCGCGAATACATAATACTATATTTCTAAATACTTTCTTCTTTATTTGATGCTATCACCACCTCTTTAAAATTATTCTCCGCACCACCCTCCCCCACCTTTTTTTTAAAACTGCGTCACCGCACCCCATGTATTGCTGCAGCGCCCACCACTGTGCTAAGCCATAAAGGAACAAAATGAACTAGCCACAAGAAATTGTTTACATCTAGCTCCGTCTATACTGGTGGTAGAAGAAAGCTAGAAATTCATTGAAATGTTATCCCTTATTAAAGGGATCGAAGACAAGTGGCTTGCCACTTAGATAAACAAAGTTCTATGTATGTTAAGTCTGTCTTCTTTCATCAATTAGGGCAAAGCAATACATGATCGTAAATGCATTATATTTATAGTTGTCTTAATTTTAGGAAACTATGTTTCTAAAAATGTATTTTTCCTTCAATTAAAAAAAAATTCAATACATGATATTTATGTATCTGCAATACAAAGTGTGGGCAATACAAATAAGTAATACTATGTCGTAAGGACTTATAGATTGCAATTAAAACGAAGTTAAAGAAAATAATATTATGTTCTTCTCATTAATACTGCCGCTTAAGTTTTCTCAATTACAATCTCATATTAAGTAAGTTTATAGCGGTGCTTTTTAGTGCGGCGTGCATGGAAAATACAGATTCATTGAACTTCAGATATTACAATAGATCATATTTTTAAATCCTTTATATTAACTCGTGGTGTCTGCGGCCGACCGACCGACCGACCGACCGACCGACCGACGTTGTCGCCAAAACTTTTGATCGATTTTTAACCCACTTGCTCGCAAGATAGCGAGCTGAAATTTTGCAGGCAGTTTCGTACCAATGATAAAAACAATGTATCAAAATTTCTGATCGATCGCATGTACCGTAATTAAATTATTGATTTTTTAGATTATTTTATTTATTCCTATGTATCATGCTATTTTTTGAGATAGAGCGTCGCGGTGCGTATTATATTGAACAACCTTTCTGTCGCGCAATAAGGTGCGTATTTTATTGACAGCTCTTTTTATAAACATATTCCTGATCGGTGCGCATTATATTAAACATGTTTTACGACTCAACTGCAATTTTGTATTTCTGGATGGTCTGGCGCTGCGTATTATAATGAACATTCTTTTAGTTACTTCTCGTACATAAAGGATTTATAGTCAAAAACTTGGTTTTTTACGGGTTTTTCTTATTAAATCCTTTATATTAACTCGTGGTGTCTGCGGCAGACCTTGCTTGCTTGCTTGCTTGCTTGTCGCCAAAACTTTTGATCGATTTTTAACCCACTTGCTCGCAAGATAGCGAGCTGAAATTTTGCAGGCAGTTTCGTACCGATGATAAAAACAATGTATCAAAATTTCAGATCGATCGCATGTACCGTAATTAAATTATTGATTTTTTAGATTATTTTATTTATTCCTATGTATCATGCTATTTTTTGAGATAGAGCGTCGCGGTGCGTATTATATTGAACAACCTTTCTGTCGCGCAATAAGGTGCGTATTTTATTGACAGCTCTTTTTATAAACATATTCCTGATCGGTGCGCATTATATTAAACACGTTTTACGACACAACTGCAATTTTGTATTTCTGGATGGTCTGGCGCTGCGTATTATAATGAACATTCTTTTAGTTACTTCTCGTACATAAAGGATTTATAGTCAAAAACTTGGTTTTTTACGGGTTTTTCTTATTAAATCCTTTATATTAACTCGTGGTGTCTGCGGCCGACCGACCGCTTGCTTGCTTGTCGCCAAAACTTTTGATCGATTTTTAACCCACTTGCTCGCAAGATAGCGAGCTGAAATTTTGCAGGCAGTTTTGTACCGATGATAAAAACAATGTATCAAAATTTCAGATCGATCGCATGTACCGTAATTAAATTATTGATTTTTTAGATTATTTTATTTATTCCTATGTATCATGCTATTTTTTGAGATAGAGCGTCGCGGTGCGTATTATATTGAACAACCTTTCTGTCGCGCAATAAGGTGCGTATTTTATTGACAGCTCTTTTTATAAACATATTCCTGATCGGTGCGCATTATATTAAACATGTTTTACGACACAACTGCAATTTTGTATTTCTGGATGGTCTGGCGCTGCGTATTATAATGAACATTCTTTTAATTACTTCTCGTACATAAAGGATTTATAGTCAAAAACTTGGTTTTTTACGGGTTTTTCTTATTAAATCCTTTATATTAACTCGTGGTGTCTGCGGCGCCGACCTTGCTTGCTTGCTTGTCGCCAAAACTTTTGATCGATTTTTAACCCACTTGCTCGCAAGATAGCGAGCTGAAATTTTGCAGGCAGTTTCGTACCGATGATAAAAACAATGTATCAAAATTTCAGATCGATCGCATGTACCGTAATTAAATTATTGATTTTTTAGATTATTTTATTTATTCCTATGTATCATGCTATTTTTTGAGATAGAGCGTCGCGGTGCGTATTATATTGAACAACCTTTCTGTCGCGCAATAAGGTGCGTATTTTATTGACAGCTCTTTTTATAAACATATTCCTGATCGGTGCGCATTATATTAAACATGTTTTACGACACAACTGCAATTTTGTATTTCTGGATGGTCTGGCGCTGCGTATTATAATGAACATTCTTTTAATTACTTCTCGTACATAAAGGATTTATAGTCAAAAACTTGGTTTTTTACGGGTTTTTCTTATTAGTATGTATGGCATCTGTCCGTCTACGAAAGACGATAGATTTATCTTTATTATTTGCAGCTCTTGGTGTGGCTGATGAGACCAATCCTTGAGTGGCAGTCTTTTCTGCATGACACACACACGAAAGCAGTGGGGCAGTGTTGCCTGGCCTTTCTCCTCGCCCTTTTCCCGACTGCTTCTGCCCTAGTTTGCTCCTCTGCTCTTAGTGATCCTTCTTTCACTATAGCCCGCCACGTGGACCTATCCTCTGCCAGGTTTTCCCAGTTTTGTATATCAATGTTGGCTACTTTCATGTCTCTCTTGCATATGTCCACGTATCTGAGACATGGCCGACCAACCGACCTTTTCCCTGTCGCCAGCTCGCTGTAAAGCACATCCTTGGGTATGCGACCACTTTGCATCCTCTTGACGTGTCCAAGCCAACGGAGGCGTCTTTGGCTTAATATTGCTGCAATACTACTCATGCTTGCTTGAGCCAGGACCTCTGTGTTGGGGACTTTCTCTTGCCATTTGATGTCTAGGATGCGGCGCAGGCATCTGAGGTGGAAGCTATTGAGCCTTCTTTCATGCCTGGTATAGGTGGTCCATGACTCGCATCCATAGAGGAGTGTGCTCAGTACGCAGGCCTGGTATATCTGCAGCTTAGTCCTTGCTGTGAGTTTGGCATTGGACCAGACTCTTTTGAACAGTCTAGCCATAACAGTTGCTGCCTTCCCTATCCTACTACTTATCTCATCTTCCAGTGAGAGGGTGCTCGAGATGTTTGATCCCAGATAAGTAAAACTGTCAACAGCATCCAGGTTGCAGTCGTCAATGGTGATAGTCGGGAGAGAGGCAGCATCCTGTGCCATAATGTTGGTTTTCTTTATACTTATGGTCAGGCCAAACTCTTTGCAGGCAGCGGAGAAGTTGGATACCAGGTTCTGCAGGCCGTCTGCTGTGTGGGATATTAAGGCGGCATCGTCTGCAAATAAGAGCTCGCGCAGCAAAATCTTCCTTATTTTGGTCTTGGCTTTAAGTCGGGCAATATTGAATAATCTCCCGTCAGCTCTGGTGTGTATGTATATCCCCTCGCTGTTGTTCTTGAAGGCATACTGGAGTAAGATGGAAAAGAATATTGCGAATAGAGTAGGTGCCAACACGCAGCCTTGCTTTACTCCACTACTTACTGGGAAAGCCTCTGAGGTGGCACCGTTATAGCACACTGTGCCCTGCATGTTTTCGTGGAATTGCTTGATGATGTTAAGCAGATGTGTAGGGCAGCCTATTTTTACTAAGATCTGGAAAAGGCCGCTTCTGCTGACAAGATCAAAAGCTTTAGTTAGGTCGACGAACGCGATGTATAGAGGCATATGTTGCTCCCTGCATTTCTCCTGCAGCTGGCGCAGAGAGAAGATCATGTCTATGGTTGATCTTCCGGCTCGAAAACCGCACTGCGATTCTGGGAGTACACGCGATGCTAGGGTCTGCAGGCGTGTCAATGCAACTCGGGCGAAGGCCTTTCCAACTATACTGAGGAGAGAGATTCCACGATAGTTGTTGCAGTCACTCTTGTCTCCTTTATTTTTGTACAGTGTAACGATGTTGGCATCTTTTAACTCCTGTGGTATCTGCCCCTGTTCCCAGCACAGAGTGAGGAGGTCATGCAAAGGCTGTAAAAGTATTTCTTTTCCACATTTGAGAGCTTCTGGTGGGATTCCATCATTACCAGGGGCTTTCCCGCAGGCTAGGCAATCTATGGCTCTACTTAGCTCGACCATTGTGGGTAGGCTATCGAGCTCTTCCATGACCGGCAGGTCTGGGATATCGTCCAGGGCAGCAGTTGAGACATGGTTTATAGTTGCGTACAATTCAAGGTAGTGCTCGATCCACCGTTTGAGTTGCTTGTCCCGATCAGTGATAATTTCCCCTGTTTTTGACATTAAGGGTGCTGTCTTGGAGGTCACAGGGCCTGTTGCTTGTTTTATATTCTCGTACATAGCCTTTGTATCGCCTCTATCAGCAGCTGACTGTATGCTGGAACTTAGATTGAGCCAATACGTGTTAGCGTAGTGGCGAGCTGCCTGCTGGGCATTTTTCTTGGCGCTCTTAAGGGAATGTAGAGTTTCTGGGCAAGGCCTGTCTTTATAGGCTAAAAGAGCCTTTCTTTTTGCATCGGTGACATGCTTCATTTCCTCCCAATGGGCCTCAAACCAGTCTGCACTTTTGCGTTCTCTCTTGCCGAATGCCGCAATAGCTGAGCCATATATGGTGTCCCGCAGATGTGACCACTTGGACTCAATAGTGTCTACTGGTGGCATTTGTACAAGAGCTTCTTGTAGTCTCTGGGTGTATTCTGCTGTTCTCTCTGGATTCTTGGTGGAGCAGATGCCTATGCGAGGTTTTCCCTTGTTTTTGTTGCGGTACAATTTCTTTGGCAGTAACCTTACCTTGCTAACCACTAAGGAATGATCTGTGTCGCAGTCTGCACTGTGGTAACTGCGTGTGAGGAGGACACTGGCCAGTTGTGTGCGTCTTGTGATGATGAGATCTAGTTGGTGCCAGTGTTTAGAGCGGGGATGCCTCCATGACACTTGGTGGATTGCTTTGCAGTTGAAGAAAGTATTTGTGACACATAGTCCATGTAAGCAGCACATCTCTAGTAATCTCTGCCCATTTTCATTTAGCCTGCCTCTTCCAAAATAACCGAGGCAAGTTGGCCAGGCCATGTGATCACTTCCAACTCTTGCATTGAAGTCACCAAGGAGGTAGATTGCTTCATTGGTGGGTATGCTGGCTAGTATTTGATTGAGATCATCATAAAACTGATCTTTCGCTTCTGAGCTCGAGAGTAAGGTTGGAGCATAAGCACTGATGATGTTGGCTAATCCTGAGGATGTAGATAGTCGTATTGTTAGTATTCTGTTAGTGCCCTTTGTTGGGGGTTCTATGGAGGAGCAGAGTCCATTTTTTATGGCAAAACCAACCCCATGTTGCCTTGGTGTGTCCATTGGTCCACCCTGCCAGAAGAAAGTGTAGTTGCATTCTTTTATGGTACCACTTTCTGGGAGTCTAGTCTCCTGAAGGCAGGCAATGTCGATGTTTAGTCTGGTAAGCTCCCTGTCAATGATGGCTGTCTTCCTGGCATCATCAATAAGCTGCAGGTCGGCAGTAATGCCTGGACACATAGTCCTAACGTTCCAGCTTGCTAGGCGAAGAGCTGGAGTCTTCTTATCTTTTGTTTTTTTTATTTCTAGGTGCAGGATTTACTGGCCTACTTGTTGAGAAGTTCCTCTGAGCTCCACGCACCCAGTGGAGCAGGTAGGCCATGGCGGGATAGCACCTTATTGGCTGGGGGCTGCCCAGCTTGAGGCGGGCGGTAGCGATCCATTGAGACATGGTGATCTCTCCCACCGTCAGAAGCAACCCCTGGCGCCTAGCTCTACGCCAATTGAGCTATGGCTTATAACCGGTAAACTGCTGCTTCCCGTGTTGTGTTCACACCTTGCGGCGATGCTGGAGTGTCCTCTCCAGTAAAGATAAAGCCTGGGCGTGTTACTATGGAGAACCAGCTGCTGCCCAAACAGCAGATCCCCCCTCTCCACGCCAATGGTGGATCCAATGGAACGACTAATGTCGATACGGCTTGGCACCATTCGCGTCGCAGGAGCTGCCGGAATGCAATTTGTTTCAGTAGCAGACCGCCTTAGGAGCTCCATTTCCTGATTTTCTGTCGGGGTTTACTCCCCTAGCCTTTCCCATGAGGGTTTAGCCGCAAGGCAGCGGAGGTTTAGAATAAGAGTTTCCCTCTCCTAGATGAGCTACCGACCATGGTTAACGAGTCTCATCTACCCGAAGCTACTGGTTTTGAGGCGCCAGTTGACCGCCTTCATCCCTTCTCCTGTTAGTAGAAACATGGTCCGCCGGGCTTTTGTGTGAGCCACGCGAGAAGGCCAGGAGCTGGATTTTGGTTGACAGAGGCATTAAGAGACGCAAGCCTTTTAGGGCATTTCTAGAGGGGTGGATGCTTATCTTCCACCCCCGCCCTGGCAATGACAACCTTGGACC
>CALYLW010001564.1:0-110000 GCA_944989445.1 Ampullaceana balthica
CTCTAGCATTGATCTATAGTCTATAGTTTTATTTGTTGATGTTCATAGTGGCCACAGATGACATGTCTGTCTCGCATTGATCTATAGTCTATAGTTTTATTTGTTGATGTTCATAGTTGCCACAGATGTCATGTCTCCCTAGCATTGATCTATAGTCTATAGTTTTATTTGTTGATGTTCATAGTGGCCACAATGTCATGTCTCTAGCATTGATCTATAGTCTATAGTTTTATTTGTTGATGTTCATAGTGGCCACAATGTCATGTCTCTAGCATTGATCTATAGTTTTCTTTGTTGATGTTTATAGTGGCCACAGATGTCATATCTCACTAGCATTGATCTATAATTTATAGTTTTATTTGTTGATGTTATTCCTTCAATTTTTTTTTGTTTTGTTTTTTTGTTTTTCTTTTTAAAATTTAAGCTCTCAAACGTTAACAGAATATTTCAAACTGTTTGCCTTTTAACAGTATAGCAATAGTTTTTTTCTATTTTTAATAATGTAAAAAGAAATAAATTATATGATATTGTTAAAAGTCAATTCATGGTTTTTACAAAAATCCTGCTAGTTCAAATATACATTTTTATTTAAATATTTCATTAATGATCTCATAAAAATTCTTTAAAATAGTAAATATTTTCAAATGACAAAGAGAACTTCAGCAAGTAAAAGTGATTACATCCCTTGTCTGAATTCACCTCAATTATCCGCAGGTTGACAATGTCAGGAAACAGTGCAATGATCGCATCACTCAGCTGACTGAAGAACTCCATGCCCTGGAGATGGAAGGAGTTGAGAAGCAATCTCGACTTGACAGGCTTCTCAGAGAGAAAAGGGCAGTGGAGTCAGAACTCCAACAGGTGAGTATCTACTTGGTTATTTCCCCTCTCGGCATCATATACACTGAGGATTTGTGTGATTAGTACAATAACACAAAGGGACTCTTAAAAAAATCTCATTTTTATTTCACCATTATACAATAACTTTTGCTGTTCATTTATTATTACTTTTTATGTCTAGGTATAGTATAAAATACAAAGTCACAAACAAATTGTGTGATGAAATCAATAAATTAAAGTTTTATTAATTATTTATCGCAGTCCTATTCTATTCTATTCTATATGACATAATTTTATTAATAAAGCTTTAATTATTGTTTTGATCACACAGTTTGTTTGCGTATCTTATATTTTATTTTAAAGCTTTATCGCAGTCTTATATGATATAACTATAGTATACATACTTGTAATTAGCTCATTTTTAGTGAAACTCTTCTGTGAATGTTCAAATCTTATCATCCAACAACTGTTCAGATGTTCAAAGAGGGAGCTGCTGAAGGTTCAAAGTCCAAGGAAGCCTATCAGCACTTGAACAAACGAGCCATTGAAGCGGAGCGAGCAAGAGATGAAGCACTGATGAAGATTGACAGCTTACAAACACAGCTGGACAAACTCATCCTTGAGTAAGCTGCTATTTTGTTGTTTTTTTTCTTTCTGCACAACAATTAATTTATTGACTGCTTCTAGCAGTTGAGGGTTAACTTAACAACTGTGGTAGGTACTCACAGTACCAATTTATTGACCGCCTCCAGCAGTTGTGGGTTAACTTAACAACTGTGGTAGGTCACTACTCACAGTACCAATTTATTGAATGCCTCCAGCAGTTGAGGGTTAACTTAACAACTGTGGTAGGTCACTACTCACAGTACCAATTTATTGAATGCCTCCAGCAGTTGTGGGTTAACTTAACAACTGTGGTAGGTCACTACTCACAGTACCAATTTATTGAATGCCTCCAGCAGTTGAGGGTTAACTTAACAACTGTGGTAGGTCACTACTCACAGTACCAATTTATTGAATGCCTCCAGCAGTTGAGGGTTAACTTAACAACTGTGGTAGGTCACTACTCACAGTACCAATTTATTGAATGCCTCCAGCAGTTGAGGGTTAACTTAACAACTGTGGTAGGTTACTACTCACAGAACTAATTAATGCTGTTATGTACATCTGATAGGGCTTCATTTACATATAGCCTGTAGAGCTGTCAGCAAAGGGTATGAAATCTATGGACAATTTTTAATAGCTGTAAAAGAATATTCATGTCAAGGCATATTTATTTTGCAATAAATAGCACTGAATATTGTCATCACTAACTAAAGTTGGTAAAGCCAAAATAATGCCACCCAAATGGACAGATCTTCACGATTTCTTCTTTGAAATAGTGTTTCTAAATGAATAATTATTTTTTCTCTTTTGTTGTAATAAAAATAATTTGACAACTTATATAGCATGGTCTGGGCTCACTGCGCTTCACATACAAAACTAGAGAATGATGTACAGTCAATACAAAACATTTATATTATAACAAAACATTTATATTATAACAAAACATTTATATTATAACAAAACATTTATATTATAACAAAACATTTATATTATAACAAAACATTTATATTATAACAAAACATTTATATTATAACAAAACATTTATATTATAACAAAACATTTATATTATAACAAAACATTTATATTATAACAAAACATTTATATTATAACAAAACATTTATATTATAACAAAACATTTATATTATAACAAAACATTTATATTATAACAAAACATTTATATTATAACAAAACATTTATATTATAACAAAACATTTATATTATAAAAAAACATTTATATTATAACAAAACATTTATATTATAACAAAATATTTATATTATAACAAAACATTTATATTATAACAAAACATTTATATTATAACAAAACATTTATATTATAACAAAATATCATGGCGTGGGTGGAAGCGAAACTACATTTATCAGTCAAATAATTGTCTGAAAGCCTGGATAGAAAGAATGTCTCCAATTGTAATGGCAGAGAATTCCATTGTTTTGGAACACACACAAAAAAGATAAAGCCTGTTCACCCAATGTTTTAGGATGTGTTGAGGGAACAGAAATAATACAAGTGTCTGCAGAAGAGTGTCTATTGGCTCATAAGTTAATAAGGAAGAAGAGCTTCTTTGATATCTAATAAGAAATTATTTGATAAGAGGTTCTTTGGTAACTAATAAGAGGTTATTTCATAAGTAATAATAGGTTCTTTGATAAGTAAGAAGAAGTTCTTTGATAAGTAATAAGTTATTTGATGAGTAATAAGAAGTTCTTTGGTAAGTAATAAGAAGTTCTTTGGTAAGTAATAAGAAGTTCTTTGATAAGTAATAAGACATTCTTTGATAAGTAATAAGAGGTTCTTTAATAAGTAATAAGAAGTTCTTTGATAAGTAATAAGTTCTTTGATAAGTAATAAGTTCTTATTTGTCAACTCAATGTATATTATGTCACCTCAATGTCATTTGTCACATCAATGTCATTTGTCACCAGCAATCAACAGCTGAAACAGCAGACGGGGTCTGAGATAAAACAGCTCCAGGAGAGACTGGCCAGCATCCAGTCAGAGTTTGAGGTGGTCAGTGAAGACCGGATGACCAGTATGGATAAGATCAACGACCTCAATAAACGCTTGCTGGCTGCCCAACAGGAGAAGGAAGCAGCTCATCGAAAGTTTTTGAAGGAGGTCAGCTTTAGCTTTAGCTTTGTTCATTGAAACAGAAATGGCAGACGGTGAAGGGTTAGAATTATAAAACTGTTTTGAATGGAAAAAAAATCAAAATATTGCTCAGAAGAGCATCACGTTTATTATTGATGAGCTTAAATGTTAAAGATACTTTATTTTAAAGAGATTTTATTTTATAGAGATTTTAATTTTAAAAGATATTTTACATTTTTTAAAGAGATTTATTTTTAAAGAGATTTTATTTTAAAGAGATTTTCTAAATATTAGAGTGCGCAATATTAGCATCTCACTTTGCTAGTGACTGTATCAGCTGTTTATTAACTGACATGACCCGGGGTTTAACTTGTATGATCTTTGACCGACCAGCTGGCTCTCATTGAACAAGATCAACATTTGAAGACGCGCAACCTGGAGGTGAAGCTGCAGACCACAGAAGACTCCCGCCATCAAACTGTGAGTGAGCTGAGGCGGTTGTTGACAGGTCAACAGAGGATGAGCGCCAGGTTGGTCTTTTTTTTTCTGGCTAGGAGGAGAAATGCAAGGTTCATATCTGGAGTTCTCAAGATTTATAGCAATTAACTCATTGAACCTATTTATAACAATTAACTCATTGAACCTATTTAAAGCATTTAACTCATTGAACCTATTTATAGCATTTAACTCATTGAACCTATTTAAAGCATTTAACTCATTGAACCTATTTAAAGCATTTAACTCATTGAACCTATTTAAAGCATTTAACTCATTGAACCTATTTAAAGCATTTAACTCATTGAACCTATTTATAGCATTTAACTCATTGAACCTATTTATAGCAAACTCATTGAACCTGTTTATAGCAATTAACTCATGGAACCTATTTAACTCATTGAACCTATTTATAGCATTTAACTCATTGAACCTATTTATAGCATTTAACTCATTGAACCTATTTATAGCAAATTCATTGAACCTATTTATAGCATTTAACTCATTGAACCTATTTATAGCAATAAACTCATTGAACCTATTTATAGCAATTACCTCATTGAACCTATTTATAGCATTTAACTCATTGAACCTATTTATAGCATTTAACTCATTGAACCTATTTATAGCAATTAACTCATTGAACCTATTTATAGCAATTAACTCATTGAACCTATTTATAGCATTTAACTCATTGAACCTATTTATAGCATTTAACTCATTGAACCTATTTATAGCAATTAACTCATTGAACCTATTTATAGCATTTAACTCATTGAACCTATTTATAGCAAACTCATTGAACCTATTAATAGCAATTAACTCATTGAACCTATTCATAGCATTTAACTCATGGAACCTATTTATAGCCAATTAACTCATGGAACCTATTTATAGCATTTAACTCATTGAACCTATTTATAGCATTTAACTCATGTAACCTGTTTATAGCAATTAACTCATTGAACCTATTTATAGCAATTAACTCATGGAACCTATTTATAGCCAATTAACTCATTGAACCTATTTATAGCATTTAACTCATTGAACCTATTTATAGCATTTAACTCATGGAACCTGTTTATAGCAATTAACTCATTGAACCTATTTATAGCAATTAACTCATTGAACCTATTTATAGCATTTAACTCATTGAACCTATTTATAGCAAACTGATTGAACCTATTTATAACAATTAACTCATTGAACCTATTTATAGCATTTAACTCATTGAAACTATTTATAGCAATTAACTCATTGAACCTATTTATAGCATTTAACTGATGGAACCTATTTATAGCAATTAACTCATTGAACCTATTTATAGCATTTAACTCATTGAACCTATTTATAGCATTTAACTCGTTGAACCTATCATGTGCATTCTATTAAATGTGCCATTAAACTGTTTTCTAACACAAACGTGTTTTTATTTCCCAAACTGTGTTTGCTGCAGATGGAAGGAAGAGTGTCAGACAATCACTCACAAGTTTGAAGGGAAGCTGGAGGACATGAGGGGTGAGTTGACCCATGTCAAGAAGAGAAATGAGGAGCTGACCAGTTTACTGAAAGACAGTCAGGCAAAGACAGCTGAGGTAGGCAAGACATGTTAGCTGTCAACAAGACATGTCAACGGTCAGCAAGACATGTCCACTGTCGTCTTCAGTGTCAACTAACTATTAACGTTACCAATCTATTTTATTTCAATGCCATCTAAATATTTATGTTTACCATCTATTTTATTTCAATGTCAGGTAACTAATTATGTTTACTATCATTTTATTCAATGTCAACTAAATACAGTGGTACCTCGAGATACGAAATTAATCCGTTCCGGTGTGGCTTTCGTATCTTGGATTTTTCGTATGTCGAACTAAGTTTTACATGTAAACTGCCTAATCCGTTCTAAGCCACACAGAAACAACACTAAAAATTGAAAATATCATGGAAAACCAGAGAAAAACAAAGTAGGATTTTTCAATCCTTAAAAGTACACATTATAAATTTAATAAGTAATAATAAAACAATGAAAACAATAAAATAAATGAAAAATAATATGAATACACTAGGCTGTTAACCATTAATTTAATCTTATTCGTTTAACTTTTGAAAAATTAACGATTAATTAATCGTTAATTTCAATTAAAGCAAAAAAAATTTATAATGTCATAGAAACACTTATTAAACGTTCTTGTTGAAAATCTAAATAACACTGGAATGTGTCCTTTATATGTCATCTTTTAACCAACTACACAAAAAAACAAGTGTTGTGACATTATTTGGTCCAAGTGATGAGCGGGTCTAATTGGCAATATAACCAGCCGAGCTGAACAATCATTCACATGGAACTGAGGTAAGTAGTATGCACAAAACGGTCTTGGCAAGGAATGACATTATCGGATATCTGTGTTCATTAAGTTTCCACCGTTGTAGATGGTTAAGGCGTTCAGGAACTTTCATCTCCATTTTGTAATGCTGTCTCTGAGTCAGACTCCATTACTGCCATTAGCTTAAGACGCTTTTCATTTGGTTTGATACTTTTTGACTTCCAATAATTTGTAAGTGATGGGTCGGTTAATCGTTGAAAAATAATTTAATCGTTAATTTTTTTAACAATTAATCCAGAAATTAATTGTTAATTTCCGCAGTCCTAGAATGCGCATTTAAACTCTTACCTTTTGAGTAGATGAAGTGTCTGAGGATGTGGTAGGGGAGGAGAAAGGATGGCAGAAAATATTACCGGATTAAGTACGCAACACTTAGCTTTATGAAAAAAATACTTAATGTACAAACTTTACATGAATTAATGCTAATATAAAATAAATACAGTCGAAAAAGCTTAAGTCGACGGCGTTGGGGTATGCAAAATGGCATCGAGATAACCGATGATCGAGTTAAAACGAAAACCAAATATTAACATGCGCTTGAAATTTCTTTATATACGTGTTGTGCGTTAATTAGTGATGGGAGGATTAATCAGAATCGTATCGGAATATCGGGACCCTATTTCTTCACTCTTACTCTTTCTTAACCCTTTACAGTCCAAGCCTCTTCGGCATTTTTTACTCCTCACGACCAAGCGAGGGGAGATAACTCTTTTTTAAATCAAGGTTCTTTTTCTAATTAATTCATAAAAAAATAACTATTTGCAGGAAATTAAAAGTAAAAATAACTAAATAGACACAAATGAACATACTTTATAATTACTTGTCTTAAGTCCATTTAATCCGAATAATGAATGCACAAAAAATTCCAGAAAGTGAGGGGAAAAAAAATATTGCACAAATTGTTCAAAATGTCAGTTTTCATCATGTTAAAATTAACTTTGAAGCTTCTCATGAAACTCTGCAAAGCAGACACCCTTGCACAAATGAATTTGGCAAAAATTGCATCCAAAAACAGTTTCTGGCACCCTTCCACTCTTGCCTTTTTTGCCATTCTTGCTGCAGAAGTGGCAAGTTTTTTTTCGTCCGAAAAGTCTCATCAACTCATGTTTGGTTGATGTTGGCTGTGCTGTGGCAGCAACTGAAACCATATCGTTATTTCGCCTCATCTGCTGATGTGTTGAGGAGGTGATCAATCCTGTCAGGAGATCAAGGCGAAACTGCAAATGATTGGAGGCTGGGTCGTTTCTTTTGCGTTTCGGGGTGGATGGTTTCATCGTTTCCTTCATTAGAGTGAAGGCGTTGATGATTCCAATTTGAACTAAAAACCACAGACCATACCTCCACCATTTCTTTGATTTCCTGCCTACTGGGTAGTAAGATCTATACTGGTCAGCAAGATCCACTCCCCCCATGTGTCTATTGTAGGTTAGTATAGACTTGGGTATGCTGACATCTCTTGGCCCCTCTTTTGACCGCCGACTCTCAGTTTCAACCCCAGCTTCCACATTGGTGCTCAAGATGGAGACTTGTCTCTTATCACACCAAGTAGTTGCCAACAATCTGCCTTTTTGCAAAAAACGCAGCTCTCCACCTTTCATCTTCTTTTTACGAAGCGGCCAACCCTTTCTGTTGGTGCGTATGGTCGCACAGGAATGGGTGTTGGCAGTCAGCAAATCCTCCGCTAATTTGACGCTTGAAAAGTAATTGTCAAAGTAAAAATGATGCCCTTTATCCAGGTAAGGGCTTTCCTACTTTGAATATTACATGGTGGCCTATTCCATGTGGCATAGGATCATGAACCTTCCCTGTATAAAATTGAAAATTGCACATGTACCCATTTCGAGGGTCGGCAATACACCAAACTTTGATGCCCCATGGAGTTGGCTTGGATTTGATATATTGTTTGAAAAATAATCTGCCATTGAAGCTAATCATAGCCTCATCAATGCTGAGCTCTCTCCCAGGATAATAATTTTTCTGAATATTTTCCTCAATTATATCCATCAAGGGTCTAATTTTGAAAAGAGGGTCATAACCTGGCTGGCCCTTCGCAACGAAATTCTCGTTGTCGTTCAGGTGTAAATATTGGTTTATTTTTTTGTATCTGTTTTTGCCCATGATGTCGGCTACAGCTGGAACCCTAAGGCGTGGGTCTAGGGACCAGTATGAGTCCACCTCAGGCATGTCATGAATGCCAAACATTACGTTGATATAAAAAAATTTCTTTATATCACTGGAGCAAACTGGCTGCCAGTATGCATCATGTTTCCCATTTTTCAAAGCACACTGCTGCTCATACAAGTTAGTTTGTTCTGCCACATGTTCGTAAAAAGTGTCAGGAATAAACAATTTGAAATAGTCATATGCAGCGGCATCATCGGGCAAATTATGACGAGGGCCCGATTGCTCAATGAATGGCAAAATATTTACGTCAGAAAAATTACTGGACCATTCATTGTCAATCTGATCATCAGTAACATTTGAAGGTCCACTTCCATCGATGTCACTATTATTATCGTCTTCCTCACTATCACTAGAACTAGAGTCATTTAAATTTAAATCAATATCAGATTCATCACTATCACTGCTAGAATCACTAAATAAAGACGCCCCATTAGGCCTAAGTTCTTTCAAAATTTTATCCATCGCTTTGAATGCCATTTTTTTCCAACGGAAAAATCACCACTTTTCAAAAATTGTAGAAAATGAGCCCTTCAACGCACCTCGTTCAAACTAGTATCAAAATAATCGTTAAAAACGAGACTTCCTTCCGGTAAAGTTCAAATTAGTAATGCGCAACGGATATGCGCGGCGCTTCAAAACGAAACAAACCACCTTTAAACGGGCGGTTTTGGCGTTATCGGACTGTAGGCATAAAGAAAAAAAACGGCGCGTTTCGGGCGCATCGGACTGTAAAGGGTTAAGGTTGTTAAGACCGTTCGTTTTTAATTACCGTTGAGGTTTAAATATAACGCCGTTTTGCGGTGATTCCCAGATTGAGCGACACTGTGCCTACGAAGCCACTTGCTTGATTTTCCTTACAAGCTACACAAATAAGTAACCTACACATCCCCTAATTGTCCCCTAACCATTCTCTTCCTAATCATCTTCTTTGGGTCCGTCCCCTCAGCTTACAATGGACTTAGAATGATCTATCGTGACCTATATATGACTCATGACAAAGCGAACTCTTCTCTATATAAACGTACACAAATAAATTAGGTACGCCTTTTGAACTTTTGAACCTTCAACTTTGACATATTTTAATTAATTCTAACCAATAGTTAAATGGCTTTTGCACAAGGCCACTTCTAATGAATGAAACAATGAGAACAAAGCAGTAGTACAGTACATGTAATAGTCAAAATGAGGTTGAAGGATGAATGGTTGCCAATGACAACAAGTCTGCACACTGTACATTTTATTATTCCATACGATCCCCTCAGCTTACAATGGACTTAGAATTCCTTCGGTAACTTGATGCTAATAGGACTAACCAACAACAATGGTGTGGGAGATTGAGAGTGGGGGTGGGTAAACTGTCTGTAGTCTGTTATATTATATATTTTAAAATCTGGGGAGCCTTGTTTACAGTAAGCACCCTATGATTTTTCGTCCCATCACTAGCGTTAATAAATGAGAATGTACATGCACATGATTTTCGAGTTTTTTTTTACACAAAGGCGTTGCCGTTATTTGTTTATCATGACCTATATATGACTCATAACAAAGTGAACTCTTCTCTATAAAAGTGTACAAAAATAAATTAGGAACTCCTTTTGAACTTTTGAACCTTCAATTTTGATACATTTTAATTAATTCTAACCAATAGTTAAATGGCTTTTGCACAAGGCCACTTCTTATGAATGAAACAATGAGAACAAAGCAGTAGTACAGTACATGTAATAGTCAAAATGAGGTTGAAGGATGAATGGTTGCCAATGACAACAAGTCTGCACACGGTACATTTTGTTATTCCATACGCATCGAAATTTTTTAGACATGCGATTCTGTGTGCATCTTTGCTATTGGAGGAATTACGTAATACTCGGCATCACTTACGCGGCCGATTGCCGAGTATCTCAGAGTATACAAAAATCTACCGATGCCGAGTAGCCGAACCGATCGGTTCAGCCGTATCGATAAGAACATTTTCAAAAGCTGGCGATTTAAGTTAGTAACAGTAACACAGCGCTGTGAGCAAGCGGGCTGTGACGTCACCAGCGAGGCAGAAATTGTATGCCTTGGTTATAAAAAAATAGAGTCAAAATGAGGTTGAAGGATGAATTGTTGCCAATGACAACAAGTCTGCACACTGGTACATTTTGTTATTCCATACGCAACTAAATGTTTTAGACATGCGATTTTGCGTGCATCTTTGCTATTGGAGCAATTACGTAATACTCGGCATCACTTACGCGGCCGATTGCCGAGTATCTCAGAGTATACAAAAATCGACCGATGCCGAGTAGCCGAACCGATCGGTTCAGCCGTATCGATAAGAACATTTTCAAAAGCTGGCGATTTAAGTTAGTAACACAGCGCTGTGAGCAAGCGGGCTGTGACGTCACCAGCGAGGCAGAAATTTTATGCCTTCACTTGGTTATAAAAAAATCACATCTAACATTTTCAAAAGCTGGCGATTGGTCATGGGGATCGAGATAACCAACATTAAGTGGCAAATTTGACCCTTTTTTGTGCTCGTGTTATGAGGTTTCGGCGACTTAAAAAAATCGAATTAAACGACGAAAAAATGCTAAGACAAAGAGAGAATTTGGCGGTTCCAATAAAAAACGTCGACATAATAGGGTGGTCGAGCTAACCGAGCTGGAGGTAAGTGGGTTCGACTGTACTTACATTTAATATAACTCTGCACTAAACATACGTAACATGACACTTAAACTTTTTTTAAAATAATTTTTTAATTATCTTTTTTTTACACGCTTTTATTTAAGTCACACTGTTTGTATGTTGTATCCTTCCATCCATCCATCCTTCCTTCAAAACTTGAAACGTAAAATTATACCACTTCTGATGGTCCTAGAGATCTACAGACCACAGATAGATCTTGGATGACAATGCATTGTATCAAAATTTCAGATCGATCGAATGTACCGTAATTAAATGAATCAGTTTTTAGTTTATCTCTATTTATCACTATTTTAGAATGTATAGTCGTCTGCTAGAGTTGACCTCCACGGCTCACTAGTTTCACTCCAGCCCAAATTCCCGTGTTTACATCAAGGGCAGGGGAGATCAGCGCGTTTCAGTCTGTAAATGTTTGTAAATAAAAGCGTGTCCTTTTTAAAAAAAAGATTTTTTTACATTTTTTTAATTTACTTTTTCTTTTGCGCTTTCTGATTCACCTTTCATTTTCTTTGCCTCACTGCCACCAACATCTTCGTTTACTAATATGTCTTTTACCACTTGCCTCACTGCCACTAACATCTTCGTGTATTAATGGTCTTTTACCACTTGTCTCACTGCCACTAACATCTTCGTGTCTTTTACCAAAATATTGATCCAATGAAGCTTGTTTTTGCCTGCTTTTTACAATTTTTTTTAATGAGTCCGGCAAATGTCATTGGACTGCACAACGCGACCTATTTGAACCTTTTTGGGGTGTTTCTTTTCAATAAAATCTGCCTAATTGTGATACGCTTTTTTCGCATCTTGGAATTTTTTTTTGTATCTTGTAATAAAATATTCTTCGAGCGTCCTTTCGTATCTTGGATTTTTCGTAACTTGAAGCATTCGTATCTCGAGGTACCACTGTTTATATGTTGACTATTTCTTTTATTCAATGTCAGCTAACTGTTACTGTTAGTGCATATCTCTTTCCGTGTCTTACATTTTCTTCAATGTCAACAAATGGATTGAATTTTTTTTCAGGTCGAGAGGTTGTTGTCTGATTACACTAAAAACATCAGGAGAATGGAGGAGAGGGTGAGGGAGGCGGAGATACAAGCAGGGGAGGCCACCAAGCAAGTTGCCAGGCACAGTATGAAGGAAAGACAACTGGCAGCCGAGAGAGCTAGTTTACTAGTAGAGTTATCCCGAAGTGAGAGGTGAGCTTGAAAATTATGTTTTAGAACACAGGTTCCCAACACTTTTCGAGTGGCGACCCCTTTTTATAAAAGCCAAGTGACCCGCAACCCTGATGCAATTGAAAAGGGCATTTTGATAAAGTAATTTTTAAAAAACAATTACAATAAAAAAAATTAAAATTATGTTTCATAATTAATTTAATGTCATAGCTACAACTACATTTAATGTTATTAATCAACCCCAAAATTCATTGGTGAGTTTTCGTTAGCGCCAACCTCGTGTCAATCTCAACATTTATTTATTTTCTTTCAAACCAAGAAGAGTTAATAAACCACTTTGATTGAGACGTGAAGACTGCTAGATATGCAACTCTTTTCAACCAAGCTTTGTTGTTCCAATATACCAAAAGGTCATATTTCCCTTGCACTTTCAGGAACAACTTGATTTCATCTTTCAATTCAAAGACTCCATTCATAACATTTCAACTCCAAGACCATGAAACATAAAAATTGCATTACATGGGTTTTTTTTTAGTTAACTCTTTAAGTTGGCGACCCCACAGAAAAGATAGTCACTACCTATAGGTTTGGAACCTGTGTTTCAGAATGAACATAGTTAGGACTAAATAATTAGAGCACTGTTTTCAGTTTATAAACTTCCTACTTTCATTGTGCACAATTATATTCATAAAAGATATTGGAATTATTTGTTTTCGTTTTTTTATATTACTGGAAAAGCATAGATATAATATGTATGGTACTTGTATGTTGACAAACTTCATCTTTGAATATTATAATACCAAATATGAACCCATCCCATTCATATATATAATATTGAATGGAAACTGTTAGAGATGCTAAGATTAGAAATCAACTGTATTATTGTAACCATAACAAATGGAGTACATCTGTCTCTATTCCCTGTAACCTTAGACAGAAACGAAAGGTGAAATTCAAAAACAGGAATTAGGTATTTAGTCTTAGAACTAAACCAGGCAAGTCTGATAGCTTGCCTGATAAATGCTAGTATGGGTGTTTTTTACCACGTAATAAGCATAAACCTCCCTCTTCCCTCCCTACTCTAGTCAATCTCCCTCATTCCTCTCTCAGGAGCTCCTGTCCTTTTCAATGTCACACAGTGGGTTTTGAATTAACGATTTCAAGCCTTTGAACAATTCTCTTAACCCATTGCATTGCAATGAGAAAGTAATAATAATTGTTCTTAACTCTAATTATGTGATTTTAACAAGTCTTCTGCCTGAGCTGTTATTTTTTAATTATTTGTTTACGTAAGCTATGAATTTATTGTGCATATTTACATATTCCCTTGAGGCCCCACCACATACATATCTATATGTAAAATATCCTAATTTTAACCACCTTACCACCACTGAGCATAGCTATACAGTGATGGTCCACATGCTCTATCCTACTGTTAATAATTTTGCTTTTATCCATGTCACTTTTATGAATAAAAATAAATTGTATTATTAGTGACAAATTTTTACAATTGAGTTATCGAAGTGTTTTATGATATTTACATTGATTATTAATGCATGTAATGTATTCATCTTTTTTTCTCATCCAAATATTTTATTTAGAGATGGGAACCTAATTTCAAGTCCTAAAGAGCGAATAACTCTGGATTATGGCAATAAAGCAGACACTGTCATGGGAACAAGTCGTCGAGGGGAGCTGACTCTTGACCAGCTCAAAAGCTCAATCAAAAATCTCCAAACTTCTAACAACAGCACAGACGGCTGATGAGTCCAAAATAAAATTAACCAAAGTTGCTGACCTGTGATAACTACTTTATTACCTGTACTTAATTCATTATGAATTCATGAAATATACCATTATCTTTTTTACCCTGCCAATGTGAACATCAGAAAAATGTACTGTTAATATATAAATACTATAAGTAACTTATTTAAGGTGTAAGTTTATTGTGTTAACTGTAAGAGGCGAGCGGGGAGGGGAAAGGGGGGGGGTGGGGTTCTGGTTAATTATGTATGAAGTGTGGAGGCAAAGAGAAGAAAGTCATTTGAAGCAGTTACTGCCATTTTACCTCTTCAGGGCTTGGTACAACCAACTTCCACCCACCTCTTGGCTGAAAAACTCACTATTCTTACAGAGTAGCTTACCACAACCTACTTCCACCCACCTCTTGACTGAAAACCTCACTATTCTTACAGAGTAGCTTACCACAACCTACTTCCACCCACCTCTTGACTGAAAACCTCACTATTCTTACAGAGTAGCTTACCACAACCTACTTCCACCCACCTCTTGACTGAAAACCTCACTATCCTTACAGAGTAGCTTACCACAACCTACTTCCACCCACCTCTTGACTGAAAACCTCACTATTCTTACAGAGTAGCTTACCACAACCTACTTCCACCCACCTCTTGACTGAAAACCTCACTATTCTTACAGAGTAGCTTACCACAACCTACTTCCACCCACCTCTTGGCTGAAAACCTCACTATTCTTACAGAGTAGCTTACCACAACCTACTTCCACCCACCTCTTGGCTGAAAACCTCACTATTCTTACAGAGTAGCTTACCACAACCTACTTCCACCCACCTCTTGACTGAAAACCTCACTATTCTTCCAGAGTAGCTTACCACAACCTACTTCCACCCACCTCTTGACTGAAAACCTCACTATTCTTCCAGAGTAGCTTACCACAACCAACTTCCACCCACCTCTTGGCTGAAAACCTCACTATTCTTCCAGAGTAGCTTACCACAACCTACTTCCACCCACCTCTTGACTGAAAACCTCACTATTCTTCCAGAGTAGCTTACCACAACCAACTTCCACCCACCTCTTGGCTGAAAACCTCACTATTCTTCCAGAGTAGCTTACCACAACCAACTTCCACCCACCTCTTGACTGAAAACCTCACTATTCTTCCAGAGTAGCTTACCACAACCTACTTCCACCCACCTCTTGACTGAAAACCTCACTATTCTTCCAGAGTAGCTTACCACAACCAACTTCCACCCACCTCTTGGCTGAAAACCTCACTATTCTTACAGAGTAGCTTACCACATCCAACTTCCACCCACCTCTTGACTGAAAACCTCACTATTCTTCCAGAGTAGCTTACCACAACCAACTTCCACCCACCTCTTGGCTGAAAACCTCACTATATTTCCAGAGTAGCTTACCACAACCAACTTCCACCCACCTCTTGGCTGAAAACCTCACTATTCTTCCAGAGTAGCTTACCACAACCAACTTCCACCCACCTCTTGGCTGAAAACCTCACTATTCTTCCAGAGTAGCTTACCACAACCAACTTCCACTCACCTCTTGGCTGAAAACCTCACTATTCTTCCAGAGTAGCTTACCACAACCAACTTCCACCCACCTCTTGACTGAAAACCTCACTATTCTTCCAGAGTAGCTTACCACAACCAACTTCCACCCACCTCTTGGCTGAAAACCTCACTATTCTTCCAGAGTAGCTTACCACAACCAACTTCCACCCACCTCTTGGCTGAAAACCTCACTATTCTTCCAGAGTAGCTTACCACAACCAACTTCCACCCACCTCTTGGCTGAAAACCTCACTATTCTTCCAGAGTAGCTTACCACAACCAACTTCCACCCACCTCTTGACTGAAAACCTCACTATTCTTACAGAGTAGCTTACCACAACCTACTTCCACCCACCTCTTGGCTGAAAACCTCACTATTCTTCCAGAGTAGCTTACCACAACCAACTTCCACCCACCTCTTGGCTGAAAACCTCACTATTCTTCCAGAGTAGCTTACCACAACCAACTTCCACCCACCTCTTGGCTGAAAACCTCACTATTCTTCCAGAGTAGCTTACCACAACCAACTTCCACCCACCTCTTGACTGAAAACCTCACTATTCTTACAGAGTAGCTTACCACAACCAACTTCCACCCACCTCTTGGCTGAAAACCTCACTATTCTAACAGAGTAGCTTACCACAACCTACTTCCACCCACCTCTTGGCTGAAAACCTCACTATTCTTACAGAGTAGCTTACCACAACCTACTTCCACCCACCTCTTGACTGAAAACCTCACTATTCTTACAGAGTAGCTTACCACAACCTACTTCCACCCACCTCTTGGCTGAAAACCTCACTATTCTTACAGAGTAGCTTACCACAACCTACTTCCACCCACCTCTTGACTGAAAACCTCACTATTCTTACAGAGTAGCTTACCACAACCTACTTCCACCCACCTCTTGGCTGAAAACCTCACTATTCTTACAGAGTAGCTTACCACAACCTACTTCCACCCACCTCTTGACTGAAAACCTCACTATTCTTACAGAGTAGCTTACCACAACCTACTTCCACCCACCTCTTGGCTGAAAACCTCACTATTCTTACAGAGTAGCTTACCACAACCTACTTTCACCCACCTCTTGACTGAAAACCTCACTATTCTTACAGAGTAGCTTACCACAACCAACATCAAGAAATGTTTTAGCATTTCTAAAGTGGCCAAGATTTTATCCTGGTGTCAACTCAAGGCACCTAGCTTTAGGAATCTTAGACAGAAAGAACTCAGCGCCTCCATCAAAATAAATTTTCTATTTTGAATATCTGCAGCAGCGAGACTCCAAAAGTTTCCTGACAGTTGTTGTTTTTTTTGGCTATCGCATCATTAAAATTGATCATGTCCACCTTTGTATTAATTATCTCTGCATCCCCTTGCTATACTTATATAGATGATTTTGTTGGGACATAGTTTTGTGGCGAGGGGGGGTGGGGGGGGGGTACTATTTCCTTCCACTGTTGTGTTCCACTATTTGGCACTGGTTAGTTGTATTTCAGCATCTGAACCAAATCTGACAAAATTTAAATTGTTCGTTTTTAATGTTTGTTGTAGCGTTCTGTAAAATAGTTTTGATTTATGATAAATGTAAACCATATATTTGGTGAAATTATCTCTCCTATAGTAAATCATCATTTAAATATCTCAATGTTGTAATGCAGGGGTTCCCAACCCCGTGTCTGCGGGCACCATCGCGCCCGCGCGTGGAACGATTCTTATGTGCCTGCCACTATTCGACCGAGACAGAATTTTTTCATAAACATTATCTCGTGCATTTCCCACATATGAAGAAAATGCTAGGTAACATTGAATAAACGGGTCATTATTTATTAGGCATCTTCAAGTGCTAAAAAAAAACAGTTTGAAGAGAGATTTTTTCAGTTTACACATAAGGAGCCAATTGTTTCCTTCTGTATCAATCCTTTTACTTGCCAAATAAATGTAATGGAAATGGCCGCATGTATTGCAGATTTTTTTCAAGGTAAGACAGAACTAGAGTTGTACATGTTGGACCTTAAAGAATGATATTTTTGCTAAAATCCTTAATATCAGACGACTTTTGGAATGCAGTGGACAGATAAAAGTTCCCATGTTTGAAAAAAGCGGCATATAAAATTGAACCATTTTTCGTTTCGAGATATTTATGCAATCATTGTTTTCAAACATGAAATGAATAAAAATCAAGATAGTCGACTCACCGATGAGCATCGTTATGATTGTTTGCTTACAGGATTATCGTCATACTCTCCTAATTGTGAGGCACTGGCCAATGATATGCAATGCCAAAGATCACATTGACATATTGATATATATTTTTATAAAATGTTTTCTTTGTATTTGTGTTTTCTGGTTGCTTTGTTTACGTTTTGTAAATACATTTCTATGTGTGTATGCAATTTGAATAATAATTTTATTACATGTAATTATATATTTTTCGACAAAAGATTTGAATAAAAGAACCAAATCAAATTACTAGTTGAATCTATTGAACACCCAGGATTGGATACCATCAGTGAAGATGTCTTATATTTTTTTAAAAAACTAACTTTTGAGAAAGCTGACGAAAATTTGGACTAACACACATTTATTTTAAAACTGTTAGGGCAAGATCATTACATTGTTTAGGTTCACCTACAAAATTTGAGCCCATCATCTCATCAATTCTCAATCTTTAGTATCTCTTTCTCACCAATTCTCAATCTTTAGTATCTCTTTCTCATCAATTCTCAATCTTTAGTATCTTTTACTAAATTCACACATTTAAAGTATTCCTTTCTCATCAATTGGTAAATTTTAGTATCACTTTCTAATCAATTGGTAAATTTTAGCATCACTTTCTCATCAATTGGTAAATTTTAGTATCACTTTCTCATCAATTTGTAAATTTTAGTATCACTTTCTCATCAATTGGTAAATTTTAGTATCACTTTCTCATCAATTGGTAAATTTTAGTATCACTTTCTCATCAATTTGTAAATTTTAGTATCACTTTCTCATCAATTGGTAAATTTTAGTATCACTTTCTCATCAATTTGTAAATTTTAGTATCACTTTCTCATCAATTGGTAAATTTTAGTATCACTTTCTCATCAATTAGTAAATTTTAGCATCACTTTCTCATCAATTAGTAAATTTTAGTATCACTTTCTCATCAATTCACACATTTTAGCCTCCTTTTCTAAATCAATTCATGAGCTATTGTCTCCCTTCTCAATAAAATCACAAATTTCAGTCTCCCTTTCTCAAACAATTCACCACCATTAGTCTCCCTTTTTTAAAACAATTCAGTCATTTTAAAAAATCAGAAATTTTAATTTTATTCTATGTTTAATTCTTTGGGGAAAGTCGTCTTTTTCTTTGTGCAAAATTGTCCAAAAGACAATTTTTTGTCAATATACAGGCATACATAGTAGATAATACATCAATATAAAAATAAATGGATAATTATAAATCAATTGCTTTAAATTAAAATAAGTTTATATATAAAACATCATATTTTGAAACAATGTATAATTATCCGTAAAATTCATATAACATTCATATAACATTCATATAACATTCATATAACATTCACACTTTCATTCAGAGGAAAGCGACTAGTACTGTTCAACTATATAAACAATTTCTGTTGATTAAGTTTTAAGTTTTATGATCATGTCTTGTGCTCACATGGCCTCACAAGCCAGCCATTTAGACTAATACTAATGCTAATTTAATGAAAGCAAACCTCTTTAACTTCAGCAGTTAAATTTGTTTTTGTTTTGTTTGTTAACATAATCATGGATACTCAAACAAAATCATGAAATTTCAACAGATCACATTGAATTAAACAATCCAACAAACCTTTGGCTTTATAAAGAGAAACTTTTAAAAATGTAATAAGAATATAAAATTAAAATGCTACCTCACTTTGGTGAGACCTCTACTAGAATATGCATCTTCTGTATGGGAGCCATCTACCAAAGAAAACGTAGATATATAAACTAGAAAAAATTCAAAAAAGAGCTGCCAGATTCATTACTGGAGAATATTTAAAATTGACAAGAATAACACTATTAGTTCAATCATTAAACCTAGAGACACTGGATGATAGAAGAACAAAGTAGTAATTAGACATATGGCAATTAATACTAACTTGAAAATACAACCCTCAAATAATCTAATACAATCCTCAGATAGACATAGGGATAAAAACACTTTTTCATATGCAAGAACAAACACATACAAAGTCTTGTTCATCCCATCTGGAATTCGGGTGTGGAATGGGTTGCCTAATAAAAGCAGGAAAACCAACACACTTTCAACAGTTAACAGTCTAATAAAAATGCAGGATTAGACATAAACCATGAATAAGAGTGGGATGCCATAATCTTCTATAGAAGGAGCGTAATTAATAGATAACATAATTAATTCATGGCATGGACATCCACTATTGTAAATTAATGTGGATCTGTTCAACATATTTACTTGATGGATCCCTGATTTATAATTCATTAAAAAATGTACATAAATTAATTTCATAACATGGATGATTAGCTTACATATATTGGAAACAAACAAATGTTACATTGACATTGGAGACAGTTAATTTTGGAGTATAAGTAATTTTATCACATGACATTAGTTCTTTATACCAGTTATGCCTGGCTCAAATAATGGTTTTTAAGTGGACAATGAAATTTGATGATATACATTTTTTAATGCAATGAATTTCAACAGCCTATTTGAATGGACTTGAAGGGAGCTTGTAAAAGAAAAAAATATTGCATAGCTATTTAATATATTGTCCAATATAAATGGCAACATTTATCAAGCCTAAACTGTTGAAACTATTTGAAATTGTTTTGTCAACATTTGCAGCAAATGTATTTTTTAAAAACACATAAGCTTTGAAATAACAATTTGAAGAATATTTTGAGACTCCAAAGGTAGCAACAGTAAGTCAACACATTGGAGTCACCAGACAAGGTTGAGGGGCCTTCGTTAACATTTAGCTGAAGAAATAAGAATGATACAAAGTATGCCATTATAGATGCCGGTATATTTATCTTTAAGTTTCGTACTGATTTTTTGCAGATTAAATTCTCGCAGTATCGCAGCAAGTAAATTTGTATCATAAATAATGTTATTATTTGATTGAAGGTTTAGTTTAATACATTGAACTTAATTATTAAACCCACTTACTTTAATATTTAAAATTAAAACTATTTTTTCAACTACAGTTAACTAGAGTAAAATTGTATTGTATATATGTAGTATATCAATTGAATGTTCACAGCAAGAACTGCTTGGTAAGTCAAACATACATACTTTCAAATAGGGAGGAACACATTACAATTAAACTGAAAATACATCATTGTTTTTATAGAAATCAATTCATTTTAATTATTAAAAAGTTTTCCTTAGTTATAAGAATTTTATGTAATGTTACAAGTTTCTGAAGGTTAATGTAAACCTTAGGCAAAAAGAGACAAATATAATCAATGCTCCCTGGCACTAGCTAAAAAGGGAAGGGTCCATTAATTGGTTTTATTTATTGATTTATTTTTTAAAAACATTTTATCATTGGATATAACCATTCCCTGTTGTTGTTTTTTTTCTTCCCCAAAATACAAATTTTTTTTTAACAAAAACAATTTGAAAAAATGTTATTAGAAATATTAGTGTTAGGTTTATGCCTGTAAGTATGCATGTAGTTTGAAGAGCTTATGGCTTATGGGCCCAAAGCTGAACACACAGTTAAAAAGTGGTAAAATTGTAAGAAAGAAAAATCGGTGAATGTCCAATTGAAAACAAGAAAGGGAGCAAGATTCAACTATCTCTTAGTCCAAAGTCAAATATTTTCAGATCAAAGTTAATGTCATTGCTTTATTACTTTATTATTACCCTGTTATTGTTCTCAGTTACAGTTTAGACACGTTTGCTTGCTGCAAGTCTAAACAGTTGGTGACTTTTGGGGGAGGGCGGCTAACAAACTCCAACGCCAGTAGCTACGTCATTCTTACGTACCTCTTGTCAGTAACGTGGTCTACAGACGCCGTGCCCAAACAAGCGGGCTTGTTTTTAACAAGAAATATCACATTATTGATTGATTTCATGATCAATGTTCTTGTTATTTTAAATCAATAACACCGAAGCCATTTTTAACCATTGGAAGAAGAAAAAAATGTTTAAACCCATAGATAAAATGTTACCCGTTATACATTCAACAACACTGTCATTGACAGATTGGGAATTAGAAAGTTGTCCAACAAACATAAATATCAAAGTGGACGGCAGCGAAACTGAGGCATTCAGTCAGCGGTGACAACGCAAGGCTTATCAACGTACTGTTTACATAATATGCTAAGTATAGTTAGGTCAAAGTTCATATATGGCGGTCGTGCGCCCAAGAAGGCATCGGAGTTTGGTGTGGGGCTGAGTTGTAGAGTAATTAAATGCTTTAGACTTAAAATAGAGTCTTAGACTTAGAACTTAGAACTGAAAGACTACGAATCTATAAGCTTTTAAATAAATCTCAAGATCTCCAGTGAATAGGAATCAAGAAATGGAAAGATTACATCTATTATGCCATAATTTATGGTACAGTACAAACTATTTTTAAGAATCAGAGAAAATGAAAAAGTCTGCATTAGTCCAGTTCTCACCTGGGAGCTGACACTGACACGGTAAAGTAAAGGCAAAACGTAGTAGCATTAAAATTGTCTACTGTCTAAGTAAAGTTTCTTTCTTTTTTTTTAAATGTCTTATATGTTTGACTCCAAAGGCCGACATGAAATGTATTCACTGATGCGAGAAAAAAGTAAAGATTTAAATTAAAAATTAGAATACCGAGCCTACGTCTGCATTACCCTTTATAGTAGCAGCAACTTTGAAATGGAATATCTAAAAAATCAACCTTTGATTTAATAATTGAAACTGACAATTATCTTAATGCGAAAATACATGAAAATAAGGCAACTTTACAAAAAAGGTCAAGAAATTAAGAAAATTGTTCGGCGGTAAATATAAATTGTTATAAAATTATATAAAAATGTATGGTTTATATACATAATATTTAATAGGAATATTTATAACTTACATTTCCAGTTTCAATCGCGTATAAACTAAATCACACAGTTACAGGTGAAATAATGATCCCAAAATTAATATCTTTAAATTAATTAACATAAAAATATTTTTTAAATTATAATAAGATTTTATAAGCGTAGCTACGGGAACTAATATTTATTGTATTTACACCCATTTAGCAAAATAAACGTAACTATCTTTTTCATACAGTTTTTTAAAGGTTATGTTCAATATAGATTATGCGTTCTCTATCAATGTTTTCAAATTGTTTATGATTACGCTCTTATGATGTCATGCATATTAGGAAAAGGTTTTCTTTAGCATTATATTTGTGCTATATTCGGGTTGCATAACATTGAGGATTATATGTCATGGCTTTTAAATAATACTGGTGGTGGTGGTGGTGGTGGTAAGGTGAGAGATTGACCGGATAAAGCCGTTCCATCAAAGGTGATATGGCTGGAGGCATGTCTAGGATAGGTGTTAATGAAACCAGGTACCTTGCAGGCACGGAATCCTGAAATTTGCTGCCGCATAAGAAAGGACTGGTGGGGTGCATGTAGGGGTACACGGATTGCCCACCCCAATACTCAGCGAGGTGTTGGCTTTGCTGGTCTAGTGGAAACATGACAGGCAGAGAAACACACGGGGGAGAACCGGCTGAGGAGGGGGAACACAAGAAGCGGTGCGGGTCTGTGTACGATGGTTGTGTCATGGGATAGATTGGGCATTTTGGTAAGAGATTTGGAGAGAGGAAGTCACATTTGGCCTCGTTCTGGTTTGTTGAGAGGAAGTCGCATTTGACCTCGTTCTGGTTTGTTGGTGTCGTCAATGATTGTTTTTTCAAAGAAGATGGAGAAAATGCGTTTCTATACTTTGTAGAAGCGCTGAGGAATTCTATTGGTGGGGTCCCCATGGCGTGAGAGCTGAAGGGAGACTCAGTATAAGACATTAAGGGAGAGTGAATATAGGAGCTTAAGGGGGAATCTGTCGGGCAACTATGATCGTTCTGTCCTGTAAGCTGGTGGAGGCTCCACCCGAAGTCAGGCGAGCAGTGGCGTGCCGTAAGGGGGGAAACTGGGTCTGAAGACTCTTGAGGCCGAAGAAGAATGTTAGGGGAAAGGTTGGGGCTATGATGAGCTATTACTGACGTTAGTGTGGATGAATGCTTTGATTGTTGATCCTCTTGTGTGAGTAGGTGTGGTGATTGTGGCTCGGTTTTTGTGAATGGGTGAGTTGATTGATTTCCCCTTTGTGTGGACAAGTGTGGTGAATTTGGTTCCCTTTTTGTGGACAAGTCCGGTGATTGTGGTTCCATTTGTGTGGACAAGTGTGGTGAATTTGGTTCCCTTTTTGTGGACAAGTCCGGTGATTGT
Source organism: Ampullaceana balthica (assembly GCA_944989445.1). Lineage (NCBI taxonomy): Eukaryota > Metazoa > Mollusca > Gastropoda > Lymnaeidae > Ampullaceana > Ampullaceana balthica. The sequence goes on from CALYLW010001564.1 coordinate 24,267, forward strand.
GGTTCCATTTGTTTGTGTAGCTCCGGTTCTATCTGTGTGAGCAGATGCGGTGACTGCCGTTTAGAATGTAGCTGAGGATCGTATGACTCAATCGAGGTGTTAGTAGTGAAGGCAGCGGCCTTTTGCTCCAACTCGTTGCATAAAATTTTCCTCTTTTTCCAGTGCTGCGTTGATTTTAAAGAGACCGTCGAGACTTTTGGCACAGAAACTGGGATCTCCATTTCGTTGTCAGGCGCGGTATGGCTGTCGTATGGTGGTGACCTGCAGTCCTTGATGTGGCTGCGAACTGCAGGAGACGAAACGTCGCTGTCACCGATGAGTGGCGAAGAACTGCCGCCCGTCCCCCCTTCAATTCGGCAGACACTGCTATCTATATCTTGCACTGTGCACACATTAAGGCCACTTCCCGTGTCATGGCGGATTTCGCCACTATTTTTTTCAGGACATCTAACTTCAAAATCTACAAATTTTCCAGAGAGTGAGCACTTATCTTTTGCGATTAACTCGTTGTCGCCACCCGGTGGAATCTCTTGTTTGTACAGAGAAAGACAATCATTTTTCACATTTGTGTTAATATTATCGCCGTTTTCGTTATGGCCCCAATTTCCTTTGAAGAAACCAGAAGATATTCCCATGTCGTCCATGCTTTCAAATGAACCTATCTTTCCCCTAGTTTTATCGTGTAAACTGTTCTGTATTTCTGGATTTCTAGACGGGGCATCTGTGTTGATGTCCCTGGGATATTTAGAACTCAGTTCACGGAGAATAGTCCCATTAAGTCTCTTGTCACTTATCTCAAACACACCGCAGTCCTCCACACTAGTTGCGCGCCTAGACAACGCACCATCTAATCCAAAGGCGTGCCCATAAGTGCGCACGTGTTTGCGCAGCGAGCTCGGGTCCGTGTATTGTTTTTTGCAGCCGGGCATCTTGCATTTGTAAGGTTTCTCTTCCTGGTGTGTGCGCACATGTTTGAAGCGGTCACTCGAGTTAGAGTAGGCCTTGCCGCATCCGTGGAACGTACACAAATATGGCTTCTCTCCTGAAAAACAACAGAAAATAGGCTTGAAGTTCCCTATTTTAAATTGTTATTAAAAGTTTCGTTGTAAATAACATTAAATTATATGTACTGATCGAAATTGATCACTGTAACTGTGAAGCATTCTTTTCACTGAAACATTGGCAAACCCCTTAAGATACATTGGGGCCATAATGATAAAATCATTGTATGTGGAGCGTTAACCCATAGAAGAATTAGATATACATACATGTACATAATTTAGTGAGAGATTTAATAGACGGAAAATCACTGAGAAAGTTCTTGAAATGTAGACACCTGTAACAATCATCAAGTGTACCTACCCGTATGGGAACGTGTAACAATCATGAAGTGTACCTACAATCACGAAATGTACCTACAATCATGAAATGTACCTACAATCATGAAGTGTACCTACAAGTACATCTGAAATGTACCTACAATCATGAAATGTACCTACAATCATGAAGTGTACCTACAATCATCGAAATGTACCTACAATCATGAAATGTACCTACAATCATGAAGTGTACCTACAATCATGAAGTGTACCTACAATCATGAAGTGTACCAATAATCATGAAATGTACCTACAATCATTAAATGTGCCTACAATCATTAAATGTACCTACAATCATTAATTGCACCTACAATCATTAAATGTACCTACAATCATTAAATGTACCTACAGTCATTAAATGTACCTACAATCATTAAATGTACCTACAATCATTAAATGTACCTACCCGTATGTGATCGTGTGTGAATCTTGAGGTTCTCAAGCCTTGAGAAACACTTGCCACACATGGGGCACGCGTGCGGTTTTTCATTTGTGTGCGTGCGTATGTGAATGAGCATTTTGTACCTGAAAGAAATATGATTGTGATAGAGTTAATGATTGCGATAGAGTTAATGATTGTGATAGAGTTAATGATTGTGATAGAGTTAATGATTGTGATAAAGTTAATGATTGTGATAGAGTTAATGATTGTGATAGAGTTAATGATTGTGATAGAGTTAATGATTGTGATAGAGTTAATGATTGTGATCGAGTTAATGATAGTGATATAGTTAATGAGTGTGATAGAGTTAATGATTGTGATAGAAATAATGAAGAAATGTGATTGTGATTGAGTTAATGAAGAAATGTGATTGTGATAGAGTTAATGAAGAAACGTGATTGTGATAGAGTTAATGAAGAAAAGTGATTGTGATAAAGTTAATGTAGAAATGTGATTGTGATAGAGTTAATGATTGTGATAGAGTTAATGAAGAAATTAGTTTTTAAAACTAATTTCGGCAAAGTAATGTTGCGTGTGTCATAGAAAAAATTATATACTAGTGTATTACCCGTCAAAAATGAATGAAGTTTTCAAAATATATATATTTCAGCTGAAAGCCGTATAGTAAATAATCAGAAAATTTAGAGACAAAGAGAAAAAAAATTAAATATAATTTCCATATTGAACAATTTTATGCGGACGTTCGAAAAGTTATTTTTGGTGCAGTATTTTTTTTTCAAGGATTTTTTTAGCGGTGCGTAAATAGCGTTACAAACGAGCGAACATACATAGCAATTTTTAATAATTTTTATATATTGATAGGGTGAGATTACAAAATTTACCTTTTAAGTTACTTCCCCTAGAGTCTCACCTTGCATTAAACCCCTTGCCTAATCTGGGACAACCCTGCCAGTGGCAGTGAAAGTCAAGGTCAGGTCTCTCTACCCGGACGTGGTCATCGTTGACGTGAGTGGACAGTTGCCTTTGACCGTGGAAAAACTGACCGCACAGCTTCCAGCGACACACATGCCTGTGATTGGTCCGTGCTGGTACTGGGTGCTGTGGACACATCGATTCATTACATCAACAAATACAATGGTCAGTGCTGGTACCTGGTGCTGTGGACACATCGATTCATTACATCAACAAATACAATGGTCAGTGCTGGTACCTGGTGCTGTGGACACATCGATTCATTACATCAACAAATACAATGGTCAGTGCTGGTACCTGGTGCTGTGGACACATCGATTCATTACATCAACAAATACAATGGTCAGTGCTGGTACCTGGTGCTGTGGACACATTGATTCATTACATCAAAAAATACAATGATCAGTGCTGGTACCTGGTGCTGTGGACACATCGATTCATTACATCAACAAATACAATGGTCAGTGCTGGTACCTGGTGCTGTGGACACATCGATTCATTACATCAACAAATACAATGGTCAGTGCTGGTACCTGGTGCTGTGGACACATCGATTCATTACATCAACAAATACAACGCGTTACGACAGGTTTCTTGGAGAAAACGTTATTCATATTAAGGCTTATACTTGGTGATCAATAACATGTCAAGGGAGTGTTGCTCTTATTTGGCTGTTCTACAATTATGCAACAGACGCAACAAATGCGCCATCTTCGCATTTTCCTAGTAGCAGTCGAAAAGAACATGGACGGGCGTTGGAAATGTGGGTTGAACATGAGTTGTGGTTTTTCTTTACTATTATGAGGAAAATTGAAAAGACACGTAGATGAGAGATTGAAATAGATATGTTACTGATGCAATAGAATTGATCTGTGATATAGCAACTATATCGACTTGTCAAAGAGACCATTAAATATAGAGAAGAACTGTGACTTTTAAATATGTCTTATAATACTTATATATTGCAGGTGTTCATTCTAAATAGAAAATTACAATGTATTGTCACTTACACTTCTTATCTTATCGGGTTTATGTCTAGACTTGCATTTTTATCAGAATTTTGAATGTTGATAGTGTGGTGGTTTTCATGTTGATAGTGTGGTGGTTTTCATGTTGATAGTGTGGTGGTTGATAGTGTGGTGGTTGATAGTGTGGTGGTTTTCATGTTGATAGTGTGGTTGTTTTCATGTTGATAGTGTGGTGGTTGATAGTGTGGTGGTTGATAGTGTGGTGGTTTTCATGTTGATAGTGTGGTGGTTTTCATGTTGATAGTGTGGTGGTTTTCATGTTGATAGTGTGGTGGTTGATAGTGTGGTGGTTTTCATGTTGATAGTGTGGTGGTTTTCATGTTGATAGTGTGGTGGTTTTCATGTTGATAGTGTGGTGGTTTTCATGTTGATAGTGTGGTGGTTTTCATGTTGATAGTGTGGTGGTTTTCATGTTGATAGTGTGGTGTTTTTCATGTTGATAGTGTGGTGGTTTTCATGTTGATAGTGTGGTGGTTTTCATGTTGATAGTGTGGTGGTTTTCATGTTGATAGTGTGGTGGTTTTCCTGTTTTCTTCAAACAACCCATACCACATCCAAATGCAATACGTGAAAAATGAGGATTTGTATGTGTTTGTTCTTGAGGAATAGAATAGAATAGAATAGAGTGCCCGACGCTTGTCGGGGATTTTTACAAGACAACCCCAATGTCTGTGGAAAATTATCTATACGGCGATGACCGCTTGATGATGTTTGCCGGTGAAACTGAGCCGGGTACGGCGATGGCCACTTGGTGAGGCTTGCCGGTGAAACAATGAGACGGGTACGGCGATGGCCACTTGGTGAGGCTTGCCGGTGAAACAATGAGACGGGTACGGCGATGGCCACTTGGTGAGGCTTGCCGGTGAAACAATGAGACGGGTACGGCGATGGCCACTTGGTGAGGCTTGCCGGTGAAACAATGAGACGGGTACGGCGATGGCCACTTGGTGAGGCTTGCCGGTGAAACAATGAGACGGGTACGGCGATGGCCACTTGGTGAGGCTTGCCGGTGAAACAATGAGACGGGTACGGCGATGGCCACTTGGTGAGGCTTGCCGGTGAAACAATGAGACGGGTACGGCGATGGCCACTTGGTGAGGCTTGCCGGTGAAACAATGAGCCGGGTCTTAAGAGTGTGAAGCTCGACCCCAAAAGAGAATGTCATGTGTTTGTTCTTGTATATGGAACAAGAGAGATGTGTTAACATATAACTTAAATGAGTCTTGTACTAGATTATTGTTGTGTTGTATTTCCAATTTAGAATTTAATGTGTTATGTACTATTTCTACTTTGCTATTGATTCTTCTATCCAGAGATGATATAGAGAGGAGCAGTGACCAGTAAATGTAAATAAATATAATCATTTTGACCACTGAATAGATTGTACGTAAACGCATCTAGTATTTGACAGACACCATCTATTGTGACATATTTACTCTTGTAATAATTGTAGTCGTAAATAAGAACTAAGATTGCTTTCATTGACTATTTGGATTTCACCGCAGCTAAGTTTTTATTTTTATTTCTTTATATTCTTTTTATTTGCGTACTATTTGTTCGTTGAGGAAGGCTCTTTGCCGAAACGTTCGCTGTTTTGTTACGTTATGTCAGGCTCACTCATACCCTGTTTAAACGTTATTCATCTACTAACTAAGAACAAAAGTCTTACCCCATCTGTTGCGTGATGTCTGAGCTCTTCTCTCATTTGTTCGGAATTATCTCCTCCTGATTTCCCAAACGGGAAACGCGTCATGTGGAGTTCAGGCAATATGGCCGCCGGATATTGGTGCTCCCTAGCGTGTCGGCCGAGTGGTTCCGCCTCAGTTGGTGACTTGACCGACTCGGAGGGCGACCATTCGGCGACGTCACTGACCCGGTGATCCCACGAGTCGGGGGACCGAGTGGACGTGGTTGGTGATGATGGTGAGGTGCGGCAAGGTGATTCGTTCATTGGCGACGATGGTGGTGATGCGAAGGCCTCATTGTCCAAAAAATATGAGCTTCGACGTCTCAACGTATCCTTTGAAACATCCCAGCATCCAGTTATTGTAGCTTCCCCTCTCGGCGTGTCCATCGTATCCTCCGTGTATCCATTTACTGGGAGAATAGCCTTGCTTTGTACATCTGATCCGTGAATCCAGGTTCTCCGAGAAAGAACTCATGAATTTGTTGAATTCCGATGAGTATCATGATTACATAAAGTCTAGGCACAAGACTTTTACCACCATGTTTGGGATTCTTTTCATTTCCACCTTAAGTGTCAGCTGTGATGTATGTAGGGCAGCTTCTATGAGGCAGCTTCTATGAGGCAGCTCCTATGGGGCAGCTTCTATGGGGCAGCTCCTATGGGGCAGCTCCTATGGGGCAGCTTCTATGGGGCAGCCTCTATGGGGCAGCTTCTATGGGGCAGCTTCTATTGGGCAGCTTCTATGGGGCAGCTTCTATGGGGCAGCTTCTATGGGGCAGCTTCTATGGGGCAGCTTCTATGGGGCAGCTCCTATGGGGCAGCTCCTATGGGGCAGCTTCTATGGGGCAGCTTCTATGGGGCAGCTTCTATGGGGCAGCTTCTATGGGGCAGCTTCTATGGGGCACCCGTAGTTCAAAGTCAATCAATCAATCGGTACATTTTAAGGAATTTTCTGCGTCCTGAACCTGAAAAATTAATATCATTTTAAAATTTTGAATTTCCTCAGGTCCGAATTAGTTTTACATTTGTATTTAATTATTGATAAAAATAACCTCCCAAAATTCGGCGAAGATAATGCTGTACTGCCGATAAAAGTACTTACGCAAAATATATATATATATATATATATATATATATATTTTTAAAAAAGTTTTAAAAAGGCGTAATTGGTGGGGAATGGGTGAAGGGTGGCGAGTGGGGCAACCTCTACGGGCGCCTCACCAGAGAATGGCTCCGTGAGATAATATTCTATTGTCATCATCAGACTACTCTTACGGCGCTCGGCTCCGTACAAGACTCACGCCCAAGGTCTCGATTAATTAATTCCGTATTTAACAACAATCACCCAAGGAGAGCGCTGTACAAAGAACACAGATAGCGACTATCGTCTGGTCATTTTATTTTGCGTGTGCCTCGTGAACAATGGCTTTAGTGTAACAAGTAGACTCTTGAATGAAAGAATAGGCAAATTTGAAAATGTATTTTTTTTTATAAAAGTACCCTCTGAAACGTTCCCCCCCCCATTAAAGCTATAAATATAACACTCTCCTTTATTAATGAATCTACTGAGGACGGCGTCATTGCGACACATTCTCATTGCCTGAGAATTACAGTCTTGGATTTATCAGAAACAGTGTTGACTTTCAGAAAACAAAACAAAACAAAAACTTGTCATATGATAATTGTTCAGTGTATTTTTTTTTGGTTATGGATATGGTGCATATTTACTTTTTCATGTAGTGGAAGTATGTCCGCTCGGTGGATGACTGCTATTCTGGTGGATTTTGTCACGAGGAAGACCATTTTAGTTTCAAGAGTTATGATTATATGTCTGAGGATGTCTACGGGAATACGTGAAAAATTTCCTGTCAGTTATAAAATTTCATGTTTGGGCTCAATGCCAAAGTTATGTTTGTAAAAATTTTCATAAATTAACCCGCAAAAGTGTTTCATTAAATACACAAATGCATCAAAAAGTAGGCAATAGTTCACTTAATAGACCGACACTTCAATAAATAGATTAATGGTTTACAAAATAGAACAATACATCAATAGATATATGAATAGTTCACGTATTACACAAATAAATCAATAAATAGAGGAATAGTTCAATAAATAGAAGAATGGCATCAAATAAATTGAGCAACTTGTATCAAATGAATATAACAACTTGTATCAATTGAATATAACAACTTGCATCAATGGTCAGAAGCACCGAATAAAAATGTGTATTGACCAACGATCTTCTAGCGACTGGTTGAAACAAGAAAAGAAAATCTATAGTCATTTCTTAAACGATCCGCTAAATTGATAAACTCACATGACGCCATCATCACATAACTCCTAAAGCAAAATCCGACTTCATTAGGATAACACAAACCCGATAGAAACGCTTTCTTCAACAAATACAAATTTAACCCTGAATTCTAATCCATATTATGGAGAGAATACTTTCATAACAGTTTTTACATGACACCTGTATTTACCTGCCACAATTGATTCCCGACGCCTAAGTTATGCCCTACACAATTTTGAGGAGTATATTTCCCTGGGTTTGTTTTTTTCTTTTTCTCTCTATCTTCCCCAGACATTCCGATTCAAGCTTTAATTCCTTAAGCCACATTGAATAGTGCCTCAAGCCATCAGTACCTACGGCTTTCGGGCGTAATACGAATATAATTTTATTTGTTGAAAGATTACGTCTCGGGGCGTCCTGTTTTAGGTATTCGATTCTTCCCTTATCAGAACCTATCCGGCCATTGACGTCATAAGCAGGTGCTTGAGTTCGAGCCTGGCTCGTGTTATCAGTCGAAGATGACCTCTCACCTTTCTGATGACCTCTCAACGCTGAGATCAACAGTCAACCGGCGAGAGACCGTCACACTTCCAACACTATACCAGAACTGTCATTAGTTTGGTTTTAAAACATTCTCTCACTTTACCAGAACTGTCATTAGTTTGGTTTAAAAACATTCTCTCATTTTACCAGAACTGTCATTCGTTTGGTTTAATAAAATTATCTCATTTTACCAGAACTGTCATTCGTTTGGTTTAAGAAAATTATCTCATTTTACCAGAACTGTCATTCGTTTGGTTTAAGAAAATTATCTCATTTTACCAGAACTGTCATTCGTTTGGTTTAATAAAAATTATCTCATTTTACCAGAACTATCATTAGTTTGATTTAGGTATATGTTGCCCCATTACCAGAACTTTCCGTTTGGTAAGCGAATATTCTCTCACACCATGTCATTTGGCTCTGACTTGATTTTTTTCCCAACGGATTGCCGCAGGACTACTGAAATAATTTCAATACTCCTCGGGACATTTTCACATTTAGGGCCTACAATTTTAGAATAGATTTGCTTTTAATTTGAGCATACCGCGACAGATTGTCACATTTTGTCGCTTTGAGCCAGCAACTTTATAATAGTTAACGGCGATGAATAACTTAAGATCGGTAACTCGTTATGTCTACACAACTTTAGCCAAGTGTCATCCCCCTTCATATAGAACTATCAAGACCTTAAATGCCATAAGTCATTAGCGAGAAATCATTCAAATCTTAAATTACAGAGACTAAAGGACATTCGCCATATTTCAATGTCCCCAACTTAATTGCAACTCATAAAAAGGCACCACCAGAAGATATTTTTTTTAATTGATAAAAAAATATTATTTTTTTTTAAAAACCTTCTCTTTATTATTCTAAAACAGTGATGGCGAACATATGGCACGCGGCCCCAAAAAGGTTCGCTATCACTGTCCTATAAGTTAAGCCGGCGAATCCCGACCCGCCACCGACATTCAGTTTTTGCTTAACATGCCTATTATTAGCCAATTACTCATCCACATCAATTTACCTATTTGCTATAGCTTATGGCCCCCCGCCTTCTTCGGGGCCCCACGGAATTTTTTTCCTTCATATTTGGCACTGACATTATAGAACATCTGGACTTTAATGGGGCCCCATATCTCAAATAGCTTAGGGCCCTATCAAGTCTAAATCCGGCCCTGCTCCTCGACAAAGATATGCAATAGCAAATCAAGCAAAGTTTAGTGAGTGACCTGTTAACTAACCTTAACATTACTCAATATTAACAATTTTACGAACTCTTTTGTAGTTTATTTCTGTTTATAAGATACATTTCATGTAAGTAATGCTATTTCGAAGATTTTATTTGAAAACTTTATTCCCCACTTTCCAAGAATGCGAAAATGCAACCAAAAAGACATCTTTTGTTCTTATAATATTAATAACTAGATACACCCTGTGGCGTAGCATATGACGCAGACTTGATCATGGGTAGTGGAAAGAAAGGGGGGAGGACGGACACAGCACGAAGAAATCAAAACAACGCGAGTGAACGTCAGTTGGGGGGGGGGCACCGACGCATTGTTGGTCTTGACATTCGCACTGCGGATATCTACCTGCCCACCACCCTTCACCACCCTAGCTTTCCAACCATAAACTGTGTTTGGCCGACCCTAGCGAGGGTCAGCCATGTTTGCAAAAAAAGGGGGGAAAGAACGGGCATAAACATCCATTTTTTAAAATTAATAAAACATATTTTTTTCGCTGGGGTTTGAACACAGGACCTGCCGCGTGTAAGGCGGACGTGTTAACCACTACACTACGAATCTCATGTTATTCTGTGAAGGAACAACGAAACTGAACGCAACAACTATTGTTTGTCTCGAGACATTGGTTGACCCCAGCGAGGGTCATTCTTCATACTCATTTGCACATACTCGCTTTGTTGAAATATATATATAGATTATATTAGCATCTAATAAATATATATATAGATTATATTACCATCTAATAAATATATATATAGATTATATTAGCATCTAATAAATATATATATAGATTATATTAGCATCTAATAAATATATATATAGATTATATTAGCATCTAATAAATATATATATAGATTATATTAGCATCTAATAAATATATATATAGATTATATTAGCATCTAATAAATATATATATAGATTATATTAGCATCTAATAAATATATATATAGATTATATTAGCATCTAATAAATATATATATAGATTATATTAGCATCTAATAAATATATATATAGATTATATTAGCATCTAATAAATATATATATAGATTATATTAGCATCTAATAAATATATATATAGATTATATTAGCATCTAATAAATATATATATAGATTATATCAGCATCTAGTAAATATATATATAGATTATATCAGCATCTAATAAATATATATATAGATTATATCAGCATCTAATAAATATATATATAGATTATATTAGCATCTAATAAATATATATATATAGATTATATTAGCATCTAATAAATATATATATAGATTATATTAGCATCTAATAAATATATAGATAGATTATATTAGCATCTAATAAATATATATATAGATTATATTAGCATCTAATAAATATATATATAGATTATATTAGCATCTAATAAATATATATATAGATTATATTAGCATCTAATAAATATATATATAGATTATATTAGCATCTAATAAATATATATATAGATTATATTAGCATCTAATAAATATATATATAGATTATATTAGCATCTAATAAATATATATATAGATTATATTAGCATCTAATAAATATATATATAGATTATATTAGCATCTAATAAATATATATATAGATTATATTAGCATCTAATAAATATATATATAGATTATATCAGCATCTAATAAATATATATATAGATTATATCAGCATCTAATAAATATATATATAGATTATATCAGCATCTAATAAATATATATATAGATTATATCAGCATCTAATAAATATATATATAGATTATATTAGCATCTAATAAATATATATATAGATTATATTAGCATCTAATAAATATATATATAGATTATATTAGCATCTAATAAATATATATATAGATTATATTAGCATCTAATAAATATATATATAGATTATATTAGCATCTAATAAATATATATATAGATTATATTAGCATCTAATAAATATATATATAGATTATATTAGCATCTAATAAATATATATATAGATTATATTAGCATCTAATAAATATATATATAGATTATATTAGCATCTAATAAATATATATATAGATTATATTAGCATCTAATAAATATATATATAGATTATATCAGCATCTAATAAATATATATATAGATTATATCAGCATCTAATAAATATATATATAGATTATATCAGCATCTAATAAATATATATATAGATTATATCAGCATCTAATAAATATATATATAGATTATATCAGCATCTAATAAATATATATATAGATTATATCAGCATCTAATAAATATATATATAGATTATATCAGCATCTAATAAATATATATATAGATTATATTAGCATCTAATAAATATATATATAGATTATATTAGCATCTAATAAATATATATATAGATTATATTAGCATCTAATAAATATATATATAGATTATATTAGCATCTAATAAATATATATATAGATTATATTAGCATCTAATAAATATATATATAGATTATATTAGCATCTAATAAATATATATATAGATTATATTAGCATCTAATAAATATATATATATAGATTATATTAGCATCTAATAAATATAAAATACTTAGAGTGAAATAAATATTATTTCAGAATAAACTTTCGAGAAATAATTGTAATTTCTCTTATGCGCTTGATTTAAAAAAAACAAAACAAATTTAGTCAACATTTTTTTTATCATAGCTTGCACCATTACATCACAACGAAATCGATAATTGTATCCCAGGAAAATAATATATTGCCTGGTGAAAAACTAGGAAAGGAATCTATCATTTTTGTGAACCAAAATGGTATGAACCGCAACGAAAATTTTAATAAAATTGTATGTTAATAGCACACAATATGAACGGTGATATTCCGCAGGATGTTTCTTATTCAAATTTATCTATAAGTTCATACACTCACCGACTCAATCAGGTGGTTCATGATTTGAACTGAAGTCCGTGTTCGTTAATAATGGTGCCATTGCCATTAAACAAAAATTCATATGTTTGTTTTTTTTAAATTGTTTGTATATAGTTTTTTTTTAATTTATGAATTTAATTTTTGAGAAAACCAGAGCAACAGTCGTTAATATCTTGCGTTCAAACGATACATGAAACAGTATTTTAAACAATGCAACAGAACCCAGAAATTCAATCAGCACAAGTTATTCAATGGCATTTTGTAAGTGACCATAAATGAATGTTAAGTTGTAAACATTGAAAGAGTTTTCAAAAAGCTTTCAAAGCAAAATGTATTTGATAACTTCTCATCTCTGGAAGCTTGGGTACATTGATAACAAAACTTTGTATCAGTGGGCGGCAAGCGCATCGCAACAATCATAGAAACTTCAAGGACCAGAGTGAGGATCCTGAATTTAAATACAAATGGCTTGCTAACAATATATATTCCGGCTTTGCATTCTGCAATATCATATGCCTTATCGTTTCTCTAGAGAGGGGCGACAGTCACCGATGACAGTGATCCATATGTGGCCAGGTATTCGAATCTAATGACATTTCTAGTTGGTGGAACTCGATTGAAAAATTTGAGCTTCAAGCATTGAACTATTGCGTGTTTTTTTTTGGAGCATGCCGGAATAGTCACTGGGTATTAACGATGTCGCAGCTTATCTCCTGGCTGCTTAGAACATGGATTTTCCCAGCTATTCGCAAGCTATGCTCAGTACACCTATTTTACTAGCAACAACATGCACATAATAGCGTTCTTCTAGTTCACTACTAAAGTTAAACTGAAAATAATTATTTCAATCCTAAAATTATATATAATTTTTTAAAAAATTAAATACTAGCAACGGTCTGTCTGGCTCAATGAACAACGAACGACACTTGTCGAATATTTTCAAATACAGACATGTTTGGGGAAAACGTCAGGTTGTTGTTGTTGTTTTTTTTTGGGTGTGGGGGCGGGGGGAACTGCTGAAAGTGGGTGGCAATATTCTTTGCCCGAACATTGCGGTTTAAACCCTGTAGTTACGTTACTGTTTATAATATCATTGTTTTAATTTGAAATCTCTTAAATGAAGTCACCCTACCAACCTATAAACTTCTGCATGGCATTACACACGCCTTCACTCTAGCATGGCATTATACACGCCTTCACTCTAGCATGGCACTATACACGCCTTCACTCTAGCATGGCATTATACACGCCTTCACTCTAGCATGGCATTATACACGCCTTCACTCTAGCATGGCATTATACACGCCTTCACTCTAGCATGGCATTATACACGCCTTCACTCTAGCATGGCATTATACACGCCTTCACTCTAGCATGGCATTATACACGCCTTCACTCTAGCATGGCATTATACACGCCTTCACTCTAGCATGGCATTATACACGCCTTCACTCTAGCATGGCATTATACACGCCTTCACTCTAGCATGGCATTATACACGCCTTCACTCTAGCATGGCATTATACACGCCTTCGCTCTAGCATGGCATTATACACGCCTTCGCTCTAGCATGGCATTATACACGCCTTCACTCTAGCATGGCATTATACACGCCTTCACTCTAGCATGGCATTATACACGCCTTCACTCTAGCATGGCATTATACACGCCTTCACTCTAGCATGGCATTATACACGCCTTCACTCTAGCATGGCATTATACACGCCTTCACTCTAGCATGGCATTATACACGCCTTCGCTCTAGCAATACTAGCATGGCGCAAGTGAGCAGACAAGCGCGACATGGGTTTCTCTGCCTTCACGACAGTGAGCTTTGCAAATTAAAATAACGATAAACATAAACACCTCCTTGAAGGCGATTTTAATAGAACTGTTCATCTAACACTGCTAATGTCAATCATTGACTCGTCAACGTTAAACCACACCCCCAAAAATCGATGCCAATCGGAAAATTGCGCGCGCCATCCTTTAAAAATAACTAAATCTAAATAATGTTTATTCCCCCAGGTTTCCGAAGTGTGCACCTAAACAAGTAACACTCTACTTGCCGTGATAACATACCACGCCCAGTAAGTAGACCACACCCACAAAGTACATATCGCCCAGTAAGTAGACCACACCCATAACGTACGCCACCACGCCCAGTATGTACAACATGCCCAGTTTGAACACAACGCAGATTAACTTGATGAAGACACTCACAGAGGAAAGGGCCCCCGACATAAGGGTCTTAGATAAAATACAGCTTTGTACTGAGTATATCTTTAAAATTGATTGGTCCAATGCTTTGGGTTTATTTTAAAATGTAAATTTTCTTAGACTGCAAATCATTGGACTACAAAGTTTGACGCTGTCTATAAAATACGTCACAGTTATTGCACCTAATTGTCAGAGGTCTTTGCGGATAAGGTCAATTATTAGGGGCCCTTATTGACGAGAGCCTTTGTGTAGGGTCAGTAGGCAGTAAATTATTTTTTTATGGGGGGGGGCAAAATGTCGGGGACGAATTGAGGGTGCATCTAAGCACCATGCATGCAGTACTCAAAGTAAGGAGGCCACGCCTAGAATGAACACCACGCCTTGTACAACAACCCCACGTGGCGTATATAGACATACCACGCCTTGTACAACAACCCCACGTGGTGTATGTAAACATACCACGCTTTGTACGACAACCCCACGTCATGTATGTAAACATACCACGCTTTGTACGACAACCCCACGTCATGTATGTAAACATACCACGCTTTGTACGACAACCCCACGTCATGTATGTAAACATACCACGCCTTGTACAACAACCCCACGTGGCGTATGTAAACATTCCACGCCTTGTACAACAACCCCACGTGGCGTATGTAAACAAACCACGCCTTGTACAACAACCCCACGTGGCGTATGTAAACATACCACGCCTTGTACAACAACCTGACGTGGCGTATGACGTATGTAAACAAACCACGCCTTGTACAACAACCCCACGTGACGTATGTAAACATAACACGCCTTGTACAACAACCCCACGTGGCGTATGTAAACATACCACGCCTTGTACAACAACCTGACGTGACGTATGACGTATGTAGACATACCACGCCTTGTACAACAACCCCACGTGACGTATGTAAACATATCACGCCTTGTACAACAACCCCACGTGGCGTATGTAAACAAACCACGCCTTGTACAACAACCCCACGTGACGTATGTTAACATTCCACGCCTTGTACAACAACCCCCACGTGGCGTATGTAAACAAACCACGCCTTGTACAACAACCCCACGTCACGTATGTTAACATAACATGCCTTGTACAACAACCCCACGTCACGTATGTAAACATACCACGCCTTGTACAACAACCCCACGTCACGTATGTAAACAAACCACGCCTTGTACAACAACCCCACGTCACGTATGTAAACATACCACGCCTTGTACAACAACCCGACGTGGCGTATGTAAACAAACCACGCCTTGTACAACAACCCCACGTGGCGTATGTAAACAAACCACGCCTTGTACAACAACCTGACGTGGCGTATGACGTATGTAAACAAACCACGCCTTGTACAACAACCCCACGTGACGTATGTAAACATACCACGCCTTGTACAACAACCCCACGTCACGTATGTAAACAAACCACGCCTTGTACAACAACCCCACGTGGCGTATGTAAACATTCCACGCCTTGTACAACAACCCCACGTGGCGTATGTAAACAAACCACGCCTTGTACAACAACCCCACGTGGCGTATGTAAACATACCACGCCTTGTACAACAACCTGACGTGGCGTATGACGTATGTAAACAAACCACGCCTTGTACAACAACCCCACGTGACGTATGTAAACATAACACGCCTTGTACAACAACCCCACGTGGCGTATGTAAACATACCACGCCTTGTACAACAACCTGACGTGACGTATGACGTATGTAGATATACCACGCCTTGTACAACAACCCCACGTGACGTATGTAAACATATCACGCCTTGTACAACAACCCCACGTGGCGTATGTAAACAAACCACGCCTTGTACAACAACCCCACGTGACGTATGTTAACATTCCACGCCTTGTACAACAACCCCACGTGGCGTATGTAAACAAACCACGCCTTGTACAACAACCCCACGTCACGTATGTAAACATACCACGCCTTGTACAACAACCCCACGTCACGTATGTTAACATAACATGCCTTGTACAACAACCCCACGTCACGTATGTAAACATACCACGCCTTGTACAACAACCCCACGTCACGTATGTAAACAAACCACGCCTTGTACAACAACCCCACGTCACGTATGTAAACATACCACGCCTTGTACAACAAACCCACGTGGCGTATGTAAACAAACCACGCCTTGTACAACAACCCCGCGTGGCGTATGTAAACAAACCACGCCTTGTAAAACAACCCCACGTGACGTATGACGTATGTAAACAAACCACGCCTTGTACAACAACCCCACGTGACGTATGTAAACAAACCACGCATTGTACAACAACCCCACGTGACGTATGACGTATGTAGACAAACCACGCCTTGTACAACAACCCCACGTGGCGTATGACGTATGTAAACATACCACGCCTTGTACAACAACCCCACGTGGCGTATGACGTATGTAAACAAACCACGCCTTGTACAACAACCCCACGTGAGGTATGTAAACAAACCACGCCTTGTACAACAACCCCACGTGACGTATGACGTATGTAAACAAACCACGCCCCAAAATCAAAAGGAAACATGTCCTCATCTCATCGCCATGTAGGATAACACCAGCCAGCAGTCAAGATTTGGTTATCTGCCCTTGACTCGAGATGTTACGTCTCCAGTTATATGCGCCTGCATTGTCTCCCCTTGACAAGCAGAGATTTATCCAAACAATTAAAGGATATTAGCCACTTGTAAGTGAGGGGCGGAGGGGGTGGAGGGGCGTCCACAAACTCAACAAGTTAATTGCATTACAATTTTTTATTTTTTTTTATCGGCAATTATTGCTTTGGATTATGTTGGGGGGAAACCAGACACACACACACACACACACTACTTAATTTTGTAAGAATGCGCTTAAGGAAGGTTCTAAAACCAAAACTAAATTAAATATCTCCCGACGGACCCTAGAGAGTCATTTCGGGGACTCTCAGAACTTCGGAGCTTTGGTCCCATCCCGAGGCAAGAATGGAACCTGTCATACCAGACTCACGTCCACTGTATGTTTTCCGGAGGAGCCTTGTGACTTTTCTTCCACGGCGTCACTTTAGTGGCGTTAAAATTACTCTAGAGCAATGTTCCCTTTACGCTGCGCGGCCGCGCAGATATCTGACCAATATCGCGCAGCAAGTTAGAGGTCATCATCATCATCGCCCTTCGTCCCATCTGGGGCATAGGCCGCGAACAAAGTCTCTCCAGGCATCCCGGTCCTGCGCCAGTCTCTCAATCTGCCCCCAGCTGTGCCCGCTCATTTTTGTGTCTGCCTCCAGTTCTCTTCTCCAGGTCATTTTGGGACGACCTCTTTTCCTTTTGCCTTGGGGGTTCCATGTGAGGGCTTGTCTCACAATGCTAGATGTAGGCTTTCTGAGAGTGTGGCCAATCCATCTCCATCTGCGCTGGCGTATTAGCTCTTCCACTGGCTCTTGTTGTGTGCGTTGCCAGAGGTCCTCATTGGTGATGACATTTGGCCAGCGGATTCGGAGAATTGCTCGGAGACATGTATTTATAAAGGCTTGAAGCTTTTTAGAAATGGCTGCTGTTATTCGCCATGTTTCTGCTCCATACAGTAGGACAGGCTTTACTGTGGTGTTGAATATCCTGACCTTGGTATGAAGAGTCAAGTTGTTGCAGCTCCAAACTTTTTTTAGCTGTTTAAATGATGATCTTGCTTTGCCAATTCTCACTCTTACATCGGCGTCTGTCCCTCCTTGTGTGTCGATGATGCTTCCAAGGTATGTGAAGCTATCCACCTCTTCCAGATTTGTTCCTTCCAGTGTTATTGGAGTGTTGCTTGATGTGTTTATTTTAAGGACTTTGCTTTTTCCCTTATGGATGTTCAGGCCAAGGCAAGCAGAGAATTGTGCTACATTGTTGGTTTTCTCCTGCATCTGTTGCTGTGAGTGCGATAATAAGGCCAGGTCGTCCGCAAAGTCCAGGTCATCAAGTTGTTTCCATAGTGTCCACTGGATACCATTTCTCTTCTGCTCTGTAGACATTTTCATTATCCAGTCGATGGTTAGCAGAAATAAGAATGGTGAAAGCAGACACCCCTGTCTGACTCCGGTCTGTACCTCAAAAGCCGCTGTTGCTTGTTGGCCATGGACAATTCTACATGTAAGTCCTTCGTAGGAAGCCTTAATTATGTCAGTCAGTTTTTGTGGTATCCCGTAGTGTCTTAGTAACTTCCACAGGGTTGGCCTGTCAACACTATCGAAAGCCTTCTCATAGTCAATAAAGTTGATGTATAGTGGTGAGTTCCACTCCAGGGATTGTTCCAATATAATTCTCAGGGTGGCAATTTGGTCAGTGCATGATCTATCTTTTCTAAAACCTGCTTGTTGGTCTCTAAGATGGGTGTCTATTGCGTCCCTCATTCTGTTTAGCAGCACTCTGTTAAATACTTTGCTTGGTATGGATAGCAGAGTTATTCCTCTATAGTTGGAGCAAGAGCTAAGATCTCCTTTCTTTGGGAGCTTAATGAGATGTCCTTCTTTCCACTCCGTCGGAATCTGTTCTTCCTCCCATATTTTCTTGAAAAGAATGTGTAGCATTGCAGAGCTAGTCGTAATATCTGCTGTCAAGGCTTCTGCTGGTATTCTGTCTGGACCAGCTGCTTTGCCTTTCTTTAGTTGTTTAATTGCTCTGTTTATCTCTTGTTTTGTGGGTGTGCTGCAGTCTATTTCTAGGTCTTGTTCCGCTGGCTCTATGTTGAGTTTGTATTGTGGGGCTGGTCGGTTGAGGAGTTCTTCAAAATGTTCTATCCATCTTTTTTTCTGACCCTCTTCATCAGGTATAGATTTCCCATCTTTAGTTTTAACAGGTCTCTCTGGATTTTTGAACTTTCCGGATAGCTTTTTTATTGTACTGAATAGTTCTCTTGTGTTTCCATGGTAAGCTGCCTCTTCTGCTTCAGTTGCTAGTCCTTCTATGTAGTTCTTTTTATCTGACCTTATACTACGTTTAACTTCTTTATTGGCTTCTGCGTATTCTGCTGATGCTCTAGCTTTTTCAGTTCTGGTGCGGCTGTTGTTGAGATTTGCCTTCTTCTTTTTCCTCTGTTGGATTTTCTCCATGGTTTCATTAGAGATCCATTCTTTATGTGCTTGTTGCCTTGGACCCAACACTTCTTCACAGGTGGTCGTGAGTATTTCTTTGAAGCTTTTCCAGTTTTGGTCAACTGTTTCTTCGTTGCCAAGTTCTTGTAAGATCTGGAATTTGTTTGTTAGCGTAAGTTTGAACTCATTAAGTTTTGGTCCCCCTTTCAAAAGAGTAGTGTTAAAACGTTGGCGCTTGCTTCCCTCACTTGTCCAATTCTTTTTCAATTTGAGCCTTAGTTGGGCAATCAGTAGATGATGGTCTGAGGCTACATCTGCCCCTCTTTTTACCCTTACATCTTGGAGAGATCTTCTAAACTTTTTGCAGATACAGATATGGTCGATTTGGTTAGCCGTTGACAGATCTGGTGATATCCATGTTGCCTTGTGGATATTTCTATGCATGAAGAGACTTCCACCAATGACCAGTCCATCTGCAGCACATAGATCTGCTAGCCTTTCACCATTATCGTTCATCTCTCCGAGGCCATTTGTTCCCATGCATTCTTCATATCCATTATTGTTGCTGCCTATTTTTGCATTTAGGTCGCCCATTAGAATAATCACATTGCTCCTAGGACACTTTTGGATAAGGGTTCTCAGTCTGTTGTAGAAGTCCTCTTTGTCCTCTTCTTTACTGTCATTAGTAGGAGCGTATACCTGAAGAAGATCCATATTGACTTCTTGCTTTTTGGTCTTAAATCTTGCAGTGATTATTCGGGGACCATGGGCTTCCCACCCTAAAAGGGCGTTCTGGGCAGTTTTGGAAAGCATGATTGCTACTCCTTGGGTGTGGGCTGCGTTTTCTTCATCATGGCCTGAATATAGTAGCAGTTCTCCTGTGTTGAGCTTCATCTGGCCTGAGCCAGTCCATCGGGATTCACTTATCCCTAGGATGGCTAGTTTGTACCGTTGCATTTCGGCAGCAACTTGGGCAGTTTTTCCAGCTTCGAACATGGTCCTTACGTTCCATGTTCCTAAGTTGGTGGTGGTCCTAGTGGAGAGGATGGTTGTCTGCCGGGTGGTTTCCAGTTGGCTTTGGCCACCCAGCTTCATAAGTTCTCTGTTACGAGACCCATCATCTCCAAGGTCCGAGTTTCCTATTTTTTTCTTTGTTCACGTTTTTGTAGCAAGGCTTTTTTTACGGGAAGGGATGCTAACCCTTCGCACAACCCTCCTCCTCTCTCACCCGGGCTTGGGACCGGCTACGGCGGAGTTAAGTTAGAGGTACCGCGCAGCAAATATTTTTTTAAAATATTGCACAAAAAATGGATCCTGTGCAATTTTGCACACAAACCAACGAACATTAAAAGGGAACATTGCTCTAGAGATATTCATTCCTACTTAAAAAGATTTACTTGACCTTTGCCCTGCAACACCTCTCGCCGAGAAGAGATGCGCTAGTATCATGGATCTACACGCCCATGCCCTGAAAGACTCACAGTAAATCGCCGACAGCAACAAATTTTAAAATCAAATGTGCACAGTACTGCATGAGAGCAGAATAGCGTCAGGTCGGCGTAGGATTCAGCCTCTAAATTCGGAACGGTTTTAATGAGTCGCACCAAGAGGGTCCACGTTATAACTTCCCCTGACCACAAAACCCCCGTCAACACGACACGACATTGGGCCTCCGTCAGTTTGGCACCCTAAATAAATAGTTTCTGATATTAAGTTAAAATCTGTTAAATTCCTTATAAGATGTCATGGTATCATGGTTGGTATCCTGATATGGAAAGTACATAGGTATGAATGTTAAATATTCATTGTGTCCGATTATTATACTGGTATAGACCGTAGACCTGTTTACTTGGGCTGATTCTCATATTGGTATAGACCTGTTTTCCGGGGCTAATTCTCGTAGTCGTATAGACCTGTTTTCCGGGGCTAATTCTCGTAGTGGTATAGACCTGTTTTCCGGGGCTAATTCTCGTAGTCGTATAGACCTGTTTATTAAGGATAATGACACCTCAGTTTGCGCTGACTTAAGCCAGTGTTTACCAGGACACTAGTTCTGTTCTTATAGAGCCGTAACTAAAAAAAATGTCTGTTGATTGAGCCAATCACGCCACGGTTTGTAGAAGTTATGACAGCTCGTCATTCAAACGGTTTAATAAGTGGAAGTTTGTTTATATTCATGCCTGGAGTATAGATCACAATCCGAGAGATAACACGCCTTACACCATTTCACATACATACACGCTAATCCCCAACAGCTCCTTAATCCTTTTCCCTTAAACAATGGTCTCAATGTTATTATTTTAATTTCGTACTCCCTCGTATGTTTGAAAATATTTTATTGAATATCTTAACCACACATTACAGCATTCCCCAAATAGAATGTCAAGCCAACATTTACCATCGTTAAAGTTTTTACAACATAGCTCCTAAATTTACCATGATTCTTAAAGACATATGGGTAAATAGACAAGAAAATAATTTGTTGAATTTAAATCAATCATCTGTTGTTTTAATTATTTTATTTGAATTCTTTAACATTAGTTTTCTTTTGGATTTGACGCACTGGTATGGCTTTTTTTTTAAAAATCCAACAAGGAGCAGATTTTTAAAATTGTTTTTCAAATAGCTAGCTGCTATTTTGAATCGTCTGTCTGGACATTCCCAGAATTTCTTAAAATTCAGCAACATTTTAAAGTATCGGTTCCTTGACTTCTCTACGAGAAAAAACCAATTTATATTATATAGGAAATTATAATTTAAATCTCCTTGAAAAAGTTAAATCCATGCAAATAGTTCCATCAACTGAAAACTATTTTGTTCACACTTGGTTCATTTGCGCTTCTGGTATTGTGATACCATACCATTAGTCTGTTCATGAATTCTCAGCTTCACACACATACACAAACACACACATGGGGTGGGTCTATACTGTCTCAACGGTTCATACACCGTCACCGGCCTCAATACCCAACAGTATGAGACACGCTCTGCCAGGTTTTTGATCTAATCTGATTTGGCTAGGCTCAACCCGAGAAACTCAATCGCGGGGAAAACCTGGCCAGTGACCTCAAGTAGCGAAGATAAATGAATCGACACTTTGTTGGGAAATAAGATAAATAAATTAAGTCTGAAAAGCAAATAATCTTATCTTTGTGTTTCTCAAACCACGTCCTTGCGACGACTTCTTGCACTGCTGACGCCAGAATGCATGCAAGTGGCTGCCAGGTCTCACAGGAACCTTGTAGCTAAAGATAGCGACTTTGCAAAAGTTGAAAGTGGTGAATGCCTGTTTTCTACGGGAAAAAAATCAAAAGCCCCCAAATTTATTACATAACAATTGGCATTGAGCGCTCCTCTCCCACCCCACGCAAAAAAAAATTATAATTAAATTATTTTTTTTAAAAAATAAGGCGCCGATCGTTTGTAGAGTCACAAATAACCTCCTACGATTGGCCGTTGCCCTGGCAACACATAATAAACCAATAAAAAATGTGCAATGGGGCCGTCCATAAAGTACGTCACGCTATTTTTGACCATTTTACCCCCCCCCCTCCCCCTGTCAGAAACTGTCACAAATCTTGGACCCCCCCCCCAAGTACGTCACAACTTCTAACAAAAATGTTGTTTTTTTATTGACAAAATAATTAAAATTTAATATAAAACACCGTGACGTCACACATGGTCGGACCCCCCCCCCACCTACTCCCTGTCACAAACTGTCACAATTTATTACACCCCCTCCATAATCCCCCCCCCTCTGGAGCGTGACGTACTTAATGGACGGGCCCATTTCTAAAACTAGACCCATCAGGTCAAACTATAGTTCCATGATTAATACGAGATTGAATAAATATCTGTTTGAATTGAACGAAATAATACCTTATTATGCTTGCTGCTATTCATATTTACAGCATCTTATGTTTATATAAAAATTGATGCGATCAAACGAAAGAGGTCTACAATTTTTAAATAATTGCTAAAGTTATATCCCTTCTTTTGTTAGACCAAAATATACATGGTATTAAAATCAATTATGTTTGTGCAATGATTTTATATATATATATATATATATATATATATATATATATATATATATTTAAAAACTGACAATATATTTTTTCAATTTATTTATGTTTAAATCCCTTATATTAACTTCACCGTCTTGTCGTGGTCCCGCCCGCCCGTCCGCACCTCCGCGGAAAAACAAAAGTAAAATTAAACAACCCCGTAAAAACAAAGTTTTTGACTATAAATCCCTTATATATGAGACATAACTAAAAGTATTGATTATGTTCAAATGTGACAAACATATACAGTCTGACACCGACTGATGTCCCCTTGCTTAAAAACAAGGGGAAGGGACGGGAGGGGCATGGACATCGATGGGTGGCGTCAACGTGTGAGCTCAACTGGCACGTGGAAGACAAACAATAACAAACTGTGAAAATAAATTACATAATGTTATATGGAGTTAAACTAAAAATGCATTAATTTAATTACGGTACGTTCGATCGATCTGAAATTTTGATACGATCCATTGTTAGGTGACACGAGTCTATGTGCGAAATTTCAGCTCGATCGCATCACGGGATGCATTGTATTTGAATTAATGAATTTTTAGTATATCGCTATGTATCTCTAAGCAGCATGTGTAGCGTCTACTATAGTTGACCTCCACGGATCACTGGAGTTTCTCTCCAGGCTCCAGCCCTAGAGATGTCACAGGGGTCTGTCGCGAGGTGCGTGTTATATTGAACCTAATCAATACTTTTAGTTATCTCTCATATATAAGGGATTTATAGTCAAAAACTGTGTTTTTACGGGGTTGGTTTTTTTTAATAATATTTGTGTGTGTGTGTGGTTCTCAGGTTTATTTTACGAGTGTCTAGATCAGTGGCGTAGCTAGGGTCATCTGCGCCCGGGGACATGACACCAAGTATGCGCCCCTTCTTGGACCGACATATTCTGGGGGCTCACTGAGCCCCGAAGAAATTTTGAAACTTTACGGTTTATATGGTTCATTTTCAAAGCATCTGGTATTTTTAATGAAATAGAATACATACTAATAATTCTCTATACAATTGTTAACAATTTATTTGACAAAATATATACTCTACTAATTATACATGACTGGCATAGACATAGTCTACAACAAATTGATCCTCCTTGATTTGACTGTCGCTAACTCGTCAATCACGTTGTCAAAATTAATATTCTCAAGTGTTTCTCTTTCGATGCTAAGAAGTGCAAGATCACTTAGACGATTTTGTCCCATTGAAGCATGTAAACAAGACTAAATAAGCTTCAGTTTTCTGTAGGACAGATCACAGCTTGCAATTGAAACAGAAATTGTTAGAAGTATTTGCAGTGAAATGCGTAGATTCGGAAATACGTCATCTCCATAAAACCAAGAAGATCCAAAGGAGTTTCCGGTAGAATTTCAGTCCGCGTACTGAGCAGCATTTTGCTCCGATTTCTGTGCACAATTCGTGACCATTGACGTCAATGTCGTAGAAATTTCCAAAATCTAAGCAATTTTGACGAAGTGTATCGACAGCGAGACGAGTTTTGACGTCTAGTAAAAATCCACATTTGGTGGTTAGGTTTTTTTTAATGTAAAAACCGTATTGATATCTCCTGTTGGAGTCTATCAATTGCGCTGTTAATAACACGTGCAATTTCTTCTTCTGCAGAAAGTCCTGCATCTCTTGCTAATTACCCAGGTATCATCTTATGCCATCTAATCCTTATGTCAACCTCGATTCCCCAAGTTGTGCATCTTGTTTTTCCATTGTCTACCGCAACCTGGATCAAATTATTACAAATTTTGACAATTTTTTGCTCCAGCGATTCAAGATCAGATGCTGCTTCCTTGAAATTCATAATAGAATTCTGCAACTGTTTCGGGACACGATCAATTTTCCCAAGTATGATGTTCCAGAAATGTAACAAAACTAGAAAGCTAATGTTCAATATACCTGCCAGCAAAGTTTCTGCATCACTTCTGGTGTCAGGCGTCATAGTTGCATCTTCTGATAATTTTTTAACAGCCCTACTAGTTCATCTAGTCCTTCATAAACAGCTTCTGATCGTGCACTCCAGCGTGTTTCAGAATCCCTCTTCACTGTCATTGGCACAACTCTTTTTAATTCTTCCCAACGAGTTGTTGAACGAGAGAAAAACAAATATCTTTTCATCTGTTCTGTGATTTCTAGCACATATTCGCCGGTTTAATGCCGGATATATGCCCAGTCATTACAGCAGCATTGTCATAACATTGTAACCAACAGTCGGCTAAAGGTATGTTATCAGCTTCAAGTTTCTCTACGATAACTCTTTCAAGGCTTGCTGCGTCTTTGGAATGTATCTGAAAAAACCTAAAATGATTCTTTGATTGTCACTTTTTTAGTTTGAAAAATCCACATCCACAAATCTGATGACTTGAGAAAGCTGTTCCCGGTGTCCTTGATCGGTTGTTGAGTCAAGTAAAATACCGTAGTACTTGTTTTTTGCTGATTTCACTCAACAGCTGATTTCTTACAGTGGATTAAGTAGGTGGATAAACTCATTTTGGATTTCCGGTGATAAATAAGATACAGAACCTGGATTTTCTCGGGGATGTTGAATGATTACAGAGAGAAAGTTTCCAACATTTGTATCCTCGCACCTTATGCAGCTGTTCTTCATGGCCACGCAGTGCCAAATTTTGTGAAACTAGAAACTTAATACAGGTAAGCATTCTTTTTCAAAAATATCGCGCCAAC
This sequence comes from Ampullaceana balthica, assembly GCA_944989445.1. Classification (NCBI taxonomy): domain Eukaryota; kingdom Metazoa; phylum Mollusca; class Gastropoda; family Lymnaeidae; genus Ampullaceana; species Ampullaceana balthica. The sequence goes on from CALYLW010001564.1 coordinate 50,786, forward strand.
GTTGTTTTTCCAATTGAATTTGAACTTGTACTTGGACATCAATTCCAGTTAATTCAAGTATCCTCCGCTCGGCTTCCTTCCATGTAGTAAAATCTCTGCGGTGGCCAAGACTGTTTTCATGAGACTGTAGTTTTTCTGGCTTTCTCCATTTGTTGAAACCATTTGCTAACTCATATGAAGATTTTGAGTTTGAACGTGATGATGTAACCGATGGTCGTAGGCAGAGGCGTCACTAGGGTTGGTGTCACTCAGGGCGGTAGCTCATGGTGTCACCCCTTCACGACTTAAAGCATAGACCTCCTCCGAGTCTTTCAGTGCCAAGTAACGGGAACATACAGAGTTTTACATTTTGGTGTCACCCTGGTGCGTTCTACACCCCTCGCATTCCCACTTAAAGTTTTCGCTTTTAACGTATTTCATTGTATTTGATTTGTTTGTTGTTGTTGTTTTTTGGTGTTTTTTTCTACGTGAAAAAAAATTGTTGTATTTCTCTTTTTTTAAACATACAATCGTACACAGTAACATTTTAGATTTTGGTGTCACACCCCTGATGGTGTCATCTGGGGCGGCCCACCTCAACGCATACCCCTAGTGACGCCACTAGTCGTAGGTGGTCCTAATGTTTCCATTAGAACTTACTAGGGGCTTTGTAGACCTTGGTGGGCGCCTCATCACCCTTCCAGGTCAGTGGAGGAATTTCTTAGCGTTAGTAATTCATCATTTTTATTGTGGCTTTAATGTGGGCTCGATCCCAAGCCCCTCAGCTTGTGAGGCGAGTGCACTATTGACTTCGCTATCCAGCCGCAGAAACACTAAACAGCTTTATTAATTGGTGAATATAATAGCCCCGAGCGATTTACTCCCAGCAACTCACAGTAAAAAGCCATCAGCAATCCTACATTGTGGATGTGTAATTTATTTATGAGTAGAATGGCGCCCTTAATGCTCAATTGGGGCGCCACAATCATGCTTGCCAACTGGCTTGTAATGAAGATATTTTCGGAGCTTCAAAATTCAGTCTTGCAAGCGTATTTTAGATACATAAGTTTACATCAAAATACAATTAAATATTAATATTTAATACTCATTTTGGCGCCCCCTAACGTGGCGCCCGGGGACATATGTCCCCCCCTGCACCCCCCTCGCTACGCCACTGGTCTAGATGACTGTGTGGGAAGAGGGGAAGGGGGCGGAGTGTCTGGATGACTGTGTGGGGAGAGGGGGCGGATGCCCCACGCATTAAATCTAAGATGGGAATATTGATTTGTAAAAATTTAAACAGTTGACCTGTTTCGAAGTATCTTAAATAGAATTAGAGTGACAACACGATTGTTTTACCACCTTTTGTTTTTAAGGGTGGGGGGGGGGATTTAGAAGGACGTCGTGATATGAGGCGTCGACATTTTTCTAAAAAATTAAATTTAAAACAGGAAAAAAATTATAAATATCGTCCCCAAACTTATTTGGTAAGATTTTTATTTAATAAATTTTGATTCATGAAAACATTTGGCGGTCTATGGAACAGAAGCGTAACTGGGTTTTCCGCGCCCTTGGCTAATTCATTCTTGGCGCCCTTGAGAAATAGGAAAAAAACTAAATTATACATAATAAATTGGATATTGAAGGATTAGCCCTCGACGCCCTTGGCAACTGCCCCGATGCCAAGTCGTTGCTACGCCTCTGCTATGGAAGACACCATTTTCAATTGTTCAAATTGTTCTAATCATTATATATAGAATATTTGTAATATATTTACATAAAAGTCACAAGTCTTCTTTGACTCATTTCGACTTCACACTCTTAAACGTAATTTGTTTGCATGCACAGATTTTTCTTATATTGCTGTGCAGAAAATCGGGGATGTTGATATTGTAAAAATAAGAAAAACCCGTAAAAAACCAAGTTTTTGACTATAAATCCTTTATGTACGAGAAGTAATTAAAAGAATGTTCATTATAATACGCAGCGCCAGACCATCCAGAAATACAAAATTGCAGTTGTGTCGTAAAACATGTTTAATATAATGCGCACCGATCAGGAATATGTTTATAATAAGAGCTGTCAATAAAATACGCACCTTATTGCGCGACAGAAAGGTTGTTCAATATAATACGCACCGCGACGCTCTATCTCAAAAAATAGCATGATACATAGGAATAAATGAAATAATCTAAAAAATCAATAATTTAATTACGGTACATGCGATCGATCTGAAATTTTGATACATTGTTTTTATCATCGGTACGAAACTGCCTGCAAAATTTCAGCTCGCTATCATGCGAGCAAGTGAGTTAAAAATCGATCAAAAGTTTTGGCGACAAGGTCGGTCGGTCGGTCGGTCGGTCGGCCGCAGACACCACGAGTTAATATAAAGGATTTAAAAATAATAAAATTTAAAAAAATTAAAAAATTAATTTTAAAAAAATTAAACATTGACCAACCGCGCATTGACCACAGCAAGTAGATGTGACGTAAGGCAGCGATGCATGCGTTGGTGGTGGTTGTTTAAACACGATGGAAATTATTAGCGCCCTGCGTGTGTGAATGATTAAGAGGCAATCACAATAATTCTGATCTGAACATGCCAGATAGGTTTTAACCGTGTTATTCAAGTCCCATAATGTGTTAGGAACGCCATGCCAGATAGGTTTTAACCGTGTTATTCAAGTCCCATAATGTGTTAGGAACGCCATGCCAGATAGGTTTTAACCGTGTTATTCAAGTCCCATAATGTGTTAGGAACGCCATGCCAGATAGGTTTTAACCGTGTTATTCAAGTCCCATAATGTGTTAGGAACGCCATGCCAGATAGGTTTTAACCGTGTTATTCAAGTCCCATAATGTGTTAGGAACGCCATGCCAGATAGGTTTTAACCGTGTTATTCAAGTCCCATAATGTGTTAGGAACGCCATGCCAGATAGGTTTTAACCGTGTTATTCAAGTCCCATAATGTGTTAGGAACGCCATGCCAGATAGGTTTTAACCGTGTTATTCAAGTCCCATAATGTGTTAGGAACGCCATGCCAGATAGGTTTTAACCGTGTTATTCAAGTCCCATAATGTGTTAGGAACGCCATGCCAGATAGGTTTTAACCGTGTTATTCAAGTCCCATAATGTGTTAGGAACGCCATGCCAGATAGGTTTTAACCGTGTTATTCAAGTCCCATAATGTGTTAGGAACGCCATGCCAGATAGGTTTTAACCGTGTTATTCAAGTCCCATAATGTGTTAGGAACGCCATGCCAGATAGGTTTTAACCGTGTTATTCAAGTCCCATAATGTGTTAGGAACGCCATGCCAGATAGGTTTTAACCGTGTTATTCAAGTCCCATAATGTGTTAGGAACGCCATGCCAGATAGGTTTTAACCGTGTTATTCAAGTCCCATAATGTGTTAGGAACGCCACGCCATAACTTCAGGATATAAATTTTCTTTTAACTTCCGTAGCTATACTATGAACTAAACATAATGTCATATATAGTATATTATGTTTCCAAATCGATATCATATTTCTTTTCACTCTCTGTTCAGCACACTTCGCACGAAACACGACCGCGAGCCCAGCCACGATTTAGTGACACCGATAGGTGGCGACTGTGGGTGGAGTTACAATGAACCTCTTGTGATTGGTTGTTGCTCTGGCAATACCATATAAACAATAACAGTGTCCCACTCTTTTTCTACGCATTGTAGCTTGGTATGATTTAATGAAAAGCCGTGCAAGTGACGAGCATAAAATTATTGGATATGAAGAGCTCTATATTAATGGATCAGTATTGTGCTGCGGCATTCAAGCAAAATAAATGTAAATTCACTAACCATCAAAATGTATGAACATGATAGTTAAACGTGGGGGTGGGGGGTCGGGCCCAATAATTTTGCTTAGACTTAGGACTTAAGAGTTACTTGAGTTAATGCTAGAGACTTTTGAATGAGTTAAAAACATATACCATACTCATATTCATCGCTACACCTTTTTCCATGTGGTACAACAGTTTTATACGACAGTTTGTAGGAACAGGAAAAACCATACTAATAATTAATAATAATTCCTTTTTTATGTTTGAAAAGCAGAATCGATTGTAACTATAAATTTTAAAGTGTCAAATGACGCGCTCTCCTCCAGTCCCCCTCCCCCAAAATGTAACACAACATTACATAATGATTAAACATGCCCACCCAAAAACTAATAAATGTTATAATAAATACATAAATCGCCCATTTCAATGAAAGTCATCCAATTAATTGTTATTTTTATCCAACACAAATGACTGAAATGACATTCCTCAAAATCATTGCTGTGTTTTACTTTTCATTTAAATATTGTAAATGTATTTTTTTTTAGTTTTTAAAAAAGGGGGATATATATATATATACATATATATAAGAAAACAATACACAGGTACACGCACTATCATTACAAAGATACACGTATTATCAGTACACATATACACAACTTCTAGTACACAGGTACATGCATTATCAGTACACATGTACACACACGATCAGTAAACAGTTATACACGCTGTCACTACAATTATACATAATCAGATACATGAACTGTGCCGGGATAAATAACAAGTTCTCACTGTTGTAGCAAACTGTGCTACATCCCACCCTCCCCCCTTACAAACCACACATTTCCACTTATTAGACAATACTGTTGTTGGAAGTTTGTTAGGACGTGAAAAATCTACTATATTATATATCCAACTATTGGTTAACGTATTAATCTCCACTCGCCCTCATCAAAATTTTCTTTTAATGTCGTAACTTTGATTTTTAAAATAATAATAACAATAATAATCTCACTATCTTCACTACAGGTTAATGTCAGCATCTTCATTTTAGATTAATGTCACTATCTTCACTTCAGGTTAATATCACTATCATTTTAGATTAATGTCACTATCATTTTAGATTAATGTCACTATCTTCACTTCAGGTTATTATCACTATCTTAAATTCAAGTAAATGTCACTATCTTCACTTCAGGTTAATGTCACTATCTTCACTTCAAGTAAATGTCACTATCTTCACTTCAAGTAAATGTAACTATCTTCACTTCAGGTTAATGTCACTATCTTCACTTCAGGTTGATGTCACTATGTTCACTTCAGGTTAATGTCACTATCTTCACTTCAAGTAAATGTCACTATCTTCACTTCAAGTAAATGTAACTATCTTCACTTCAGGTTAATGTCACTATCTTCACTTCAGGTTGATGTCACTATCTCCACTTCAAGTAAAGGTCACTATGTTCACTTCAGGTTAATGTCACTATGTTCACTTCAGGTTAATGTCACTATCTTCACTTCAGGTTAATGTCACTATCTTCACTTCAAGTAAATGTCACTATCTTCACTTCAAGTAAATGTAACTATATTCACTTCAGGTTAATGTCACTATCTTCACTTCAGGTTGATGTCACTATGTTCACTTCAGGTTAATGTCACTATGTTCACTTCAGGTTAATGTCACTATCTTCACTTCAAGTAAATGTCACTATGTTCACTTCAGGTTAATGTCACTATGTTCACTTCAAGTAAATGTCAATATGTTCACTTCAGGTTAATGTCACTATGTTCACTTCAGGTTAATGTCACTATCTTCACTTCAGGTTAATGTCACTATCTTCACTTCAGGTTAATGTCACTATCTTCACTTCAGGTTAATGTCACTATGTTCACTTCAGGTTAATGTCACTATGTTCACTTCAGGTTAATGTCACTATCTTCACTTCAGGTTAATGTCACTATCTTCACTTCAGGTTAATGTCACTATCTTCACTTCAGGTTAATGTCACTATCTTCACTTCAGGTTTATGTCACTATGTTCACTTCAGGTTAATGTCACTATCTTCACTTCAGGTAAATGTCACTATGTTCACTTCAGGTTAATGTCACTGTCTTCACTTCATGTTAATGTCACTATCTTCACTTCAGGTTAATGTCACTATCTTCACTTCAGGTTAATGTCACTATCTTCACTTCAAGTAAATGTCACTATGTTCACTTCAGGTTAATGTCACTATGTTCACTTCAAGTAAATGTCAATATGTTCACTTCAGGTTAATGTCACTATGTTCACTTCAGGTTAATGTCACTATCTTCACTTCAGGTTAATGTCACTATCTTCACTTCAGGTTAATGTCACTATCTTCACTTCAGGTTAATGTCACTATGTTCACTTCAGGTTAATGTCACTATGTTCACTTCAGGTTAATGTCACTATCTTCACTTCAGGTTAATGTCACTATCTTCACTTCAGGTTAATGTCACTATCTTCACTTCAGGTTTATGTCACTATGTTCACTTCAGGTTAATGTCACTATCTTCACTTCAGGTAAATGTCACTATGTTCACTTCAGGTTAATGTCACTGTCTTCACTTCATGTTAATGTCACTATCTTCACTTCAGGTTAATGTCACTATCTTCACTTCAGGTTAATGTCACTATCTTCACTTCAGGTTAATGTCACTATGTTCCCTTCAGGTTAATGTCACTATCTTCACTTCAGGTTAATGTCACTATGTTCACTTCGGGTTAATGTCACTATCTTCACTTCAGGTTAATGTCACTATCTTCACTTCAGGTTAATGTCACTAGGTTCACTTCAGATTAATGTCACTATCTTCACTTCAGGTTAATGTCACTATGTTCACTTCAGGTTAATATCACTATCTTTACTTCAGGTTAATGTCACTATCTTCACTTCAGGTTAATGTCACTATCTTCACTTCAGGTTAATGTCACTATCTTCACTTCAGATTAATGTCACTATCCTCAGTTCAGGTTAATGTCACTATGTTCACTTCAGGTTAATGTCACTATCTTCACTTCAGTTTAATGTCACTATGTTCACTTCAGGTTAATGTCACTATGTTCACTTCAGGTTAATGTCACTATCTTCACTTCAGGTTAATGTCACTATCTTCACTTCAGGTTAATGTCACTATCTTCACTTCAGGTTAATGTCACTATCTTCACTTCAGGTTAATGTCATTATGTTCACTTCAGGTTAATGTCACTATGTTCACTTCAGGTTAATGTCACTATATTCACTTCAGGTTTATGTCACTATCTTCACTTCAGGTTAATGTCACTATCTTCACTTCAGGCCAATGTCACTATCTTCAATTCAGGTTAATGTCACTATCTTCACTTCAGGTTAATGTCACTATCTTCACTTCAGGTTAATGTCATTATGTTCACTTCAGGTTAATGTCACTATCTTCACTTCAGGTTAATGTCACTATCTTCACCTCAGGTTAATGTCACTATCTTCACTTCAGCTTAATGTCACTATCTTCACTTCAGGTTAATGTCACTAAGTTCACTTCAGGTTAATGTCACTATCTTCACTTCAGGTTAATGTCACTATGTTCACTTCAGGTTAATGTCACTATCTTCACTTCAAGTTAATGTCACTATCTTCACTTCAGGTTAATGTCAATATGTTCACTTCAGGTTAATGTCACTATGGCGAGTAAAGAAAAATGTACAATACACCAATGTTTCAAGTCATTGATGACGTCATTTAGACACAACTTATCAGCAGTAGAAAAACTTTTTAAAGTCAAATTATTTACCTTTTGTTTTACTCCTCTGCAAGTGAAGAGTTCCAAAAAGGGCGTCTACCGGTTACGGACCCCACATGGCGTCCTCTACCTTGAATGAGCAGGTCCGCTAACTCTGGGGGGTACGCAAGCACACGCTAAGACAGGTGTCAAATATATAATAAGAGGCGCTATAAATGTGTATTGGGCCAGCCGTCTTGTCCGGTTACTATTGGTGTCATAGAATCTATGCCTTACAGAGCAGTGGTTCCCATTCTTGTGTGGCAGGCCGACAGGGGATAGCCCAGTTAAAACATGGAGCGGTGCTAAATGTATCGAAAAATAAAGTTTATCGATCTCCCAATTTAAACTATCATAAATCATCATGTGTTGTTGTTGTTGTTGTTGTTTTTCATGATGCTGCCTGGGACATGTGTGCCTTTTGAGACTCAGTGCTATAGGTAAAAGTACATATTCTTTGATTTCACGAAACTGCCCTTCACTACCAGAATGTCCTTTATGTCCGATTGCCAAGCAGACGTAGCTGAAATCAGTTTGTCTATTGATAGCACTTTTCAACTTCAATTTTTACTCTAGTTTTGAACTTCCTTTGCTCCATTTAAAAAAAAAGAGACACATTTTTGGGGAAGGGGGGGGGGAATCAGCCCCGAATGCCATCTTAATTAAGATGGTTATGAAATCAAAAGTGAACCAAAAGTATTCATTTTCTACAGATCCACTTATTTCAATTGTATGTACTTAGTTTCAATAGCGTTTGCAAGTAACAAACTTACAAACTTAAACTTAAAACTTTGTTCAGGTTTTTATGTCAATCTCAATAAAAGTTGTTTTTGTCTTGTAATTGAATATACCTGCTACATTTATTTTTAATTTAAGGACTTTTATAATTTTTACATGCATTTTTGGCGTGTGACACAAGGTTTACAGGAAAAACCCAACCATAATTATGTCATGTGATCCAACCAGAATGTCATGTGATCCTACGAGAATTATGTCATGTGATCCTATCAGAATTATGTCGTGTGATCCAACCAGAATGTCATGTGATCCTACGAGAATTATGTCATGTGATCCTACCAGAATTATGCCATGTGATCCTACCAGAATTATGTCATGTGATCCTATCAGAATTATGTCATGTGATCCAACCAGAATTACGTCTTGTGATCCGCTGTGTTAGTGCCACGAATTGGCGCCCTAGTAGTAAGTGGCACCGCTCAGTTAGTGCCACGAATTGGCGCCCTAGTAGTCAGAGAAAATGCTGTGTTAGTGCCACGAATTGGTGCCCTAGTAGTAAGTGACACCACTGTGTTAGTGCCACGAATTGGCGCCCTAGTAGTAAGTGGCACCGCTCAGTTAGTGCCACGAATTGGCGCCCTAGTAGTAAGTGGCACCGCTCAGTTAGTGCCACGAATTGGCGCCCTAGTAGTAAGTGGCACCGCTCAGTTAGTGCCACGAATTGGCGCCCTAGTAGTCAGAGAAACCGCTGCGTTAGTGCCACGAATTGGTGCCCTAGTAGTAAGTGGCACCGCTGTGTTGTTGCCACGAATTGGCGCCCTAGTAGTAAGTGGAACCGCTCAGTTAGTGCCACGAATTGGCGCCCTAGTAGTAAGTGGCATCGCTGTGCTAGTGCCACGAAATGGCGCCCTAGTAGTAAGTGGCACCGCTGCGTTAGTGCCACGAATTGGCGCACTAGTAGTAAGTGGCACCGCTCAGTTAGTGCCACGAATTGGCGCTCTAGTTGTAAGTGGCACCGCTGTGTTAGTGCCACGAATTGGCGCCCTAGTAGTAAGTGGCACCGCTCAGTTAGTGTCACACTTGCCCTAGCGGCATGTGCCCAAACTGAATGCCACGTTTTATCAGTAATCATAAATGATGTGAAGTTACTAGAATTCTGCATCATCAATTCAATTTTATTTATATATATATTTTATTTATTTTTTTTTACGTATGTATATTTAAAGTAATGACTACCCGGTTTGTTACAAAATCTTCCTTTAAAAATATATCTGGAAGATTGCTTTTGTCGCGATATTATGTTGGAAAAGATGTTTGCTTCTCCTTCCATCTTTTTTTTAAACTGGATCTCCATCTATTTTTTTAATTTACATTATCAGTTTCTCACAATTTGTTTTTACAGTGATTAGTTTGAGAAACATCGTTACACAGACCAACAACAAATCGCAGCAGTAAGTCGACGATACTGTCCCTTGGTACCGTTGCTTGTTACTGCCCCTTGTTAACTGCCCCTTGTTTAGTGCAATCACAAGTGTCGCACAGCGCATCACTTATTTCGCGTCTGGTGACGCAAAAAGGGGTGATAAGCGTGAGAAGTCGTGACGGGCCACGCCTATGATAAGCTACTACTGTGTGTGATAACTGCTCATGTAGGCGGAGATAAGAGCAGCCTGTCTCGTTGTGACGTTAGCGATTCTCATGAGAAGAAGATACAACAAAAAAAACACGGCTTGTGATGTGACGTTGTGTTATCATTGGAAGCTCTCTATCAACTCAATTGTTGATACTGGATAGGATTGAGGTGGGGCGGAGGGCTGATAGGATTGAGGTGGGGCGGAGGGTTGATAGGATTGAGATGGGACGGAGGGTTGATAGGACTGAGGTGGGACGGAGGGTTGATAGGATTGAGGTGGGACGGAGGGCTGATAGGATTGAGGTGGGACGGAGGGCTGATAGGATTGAGGTGGGACGGAGGGTTGATAGGATTGAGGTGGGGCGGAGGGCTGATAGGATTGAGGTGGGGCGGAGGGTTGATAGGATTGAGGTGGGGCGGAGGGTTGATAGGATTGAGGTGGGACGGAGGGTTGATAGGATTGAGGTGGGACGGAGGGTTGATAGGATTGAGGTGGGGCGGAGGGTTGATAGGATTGAGGGGGGACGGAGGGTTGATAGGATTGAGGTGGGACGTGGCGGAGGGTTGAAAAGAAAAAAATCAACTTCTAAAGGTTTATCTTAATCATCAAATCAAGGTTAGTGCTACCAATCATCAAATCAAGATTAGTGCTACCAATCATCAAATCAAGATTAGTGCTACCAATCATCAAATCAAGATTAGTGATACCAATCATCAAATCAAGATTAGTGCTACCAATCATCAAATCAAGGTTAGTGCTACCAATCATCAAATCAAGATTAGTGCTACCAATCATCAAATCAAGATTAGTGCTACCAATCATCAAATCAAGGTTAGTGCTACCAATCATCAAATCAAGGTTAGTGCTACCAATCATCAAATCAAGATTAGTGCTACCAATCATCAAATCAAGATTAGTGCTACCAATCATCAAATCAAGGTTAGTGCTACCAATCATCAAATCAAGGTTAGTGCTACCATTGACGGGATACAACTTTTCAAACCTCTTAAATTATAAAAGTTTTCAACTGCCCCCCCCCCGTAAAAGAAAAAAATAAAAAACTGTTGAGGCGGGGTGATGGACGGGGGACACCTGACGTAACAGTAGCTATTGTCTGCCCCCTTCTTGCCGTCCTCGTTATATGAAATAAAACAAACCCGTAAAAACAAAGTTTTTGACTATAAATCCCTTATATATGAGACATAACTAACAGTATTGATTATTTTCAAACGCGACAAACATTTACAGACTAAATCTGTCTTAACTCAACTTTGCTTCATAACCCTGGGGGGGGGGCGTGGGAGATAGGGAAAAGTCTGGTCACCGATCGCTTGACCGAGCTCAGCGTGATACGTAAAATGTAAACAAAAGCACGCCGGTACTTCGATGGGTCGCGTCAACGCGTCAGCTCAAACTTTCATGTGGAAAAAAAACAATAACAAACAGTGAAATTGAATTACATACGTTACATAAGGATAAACTAAATATGCATTAATTTAATTACAGTACATTTGATCGATCTGAAATTTTGATACGATGCATTGTTAGGTGAGACGGGTCCGTGTGCCAAATTTCAGCTCAATCGGATCACGGGAAGTGGGTCATTTTTTAGTATTGTTTTTCCGCCCGCCCAAGACAGAGAGAGAGAGAGAGAGATGACAACATACAGAGACGGCGGTGAAGTTAATATAAGGGATTTAAATTTTTAAAAACAACATTGTAGTTATCGTATCTTATCTACTTAAGACGCTCCTTGTCTACAGAAGATTATTGCGTCCTACATTTTGTAAGATCATATGGGCAAATTACGCAACATTCACAGGCCATGCGTATGAGCGACCCCGCTATTCCCGGCCGCCTAACTAGTTCCATAACTAATGTCAGGTACCCATTCGAAGCTGGGGTGGACTCAGGGACACTCTCGGGAACAAATCCTTGGCTTCGCGGAGATTCGAACCAGTGACCCAGCCGAGCGCGCGTGCAGCTCGACCACCGTGCTACCAAAGTTCGCCCAAAATGCCACCACTTGGTGTAAGTAAATGTGCCAACTGGGGAGGACCGACTTATTAGCACCATTCCTATGCCACTGACACACCCCTTCCCCTCCCTCCCCTACTATGGACCGACTTATTAGCACCATTCCTATGCCATTTGCACACCCCTTCCCCTCCCCCCCTACTATGGACCGACTTATTAGCACCATTCCTATGCCACTGGCACACCCCTTCCCCTCTCCCCCTACTATGGACCGACTTATTAGCACCATTCCTATGCCACTGGCACACCCCTTCCCCTCTCCCCCTACTATGGACTGACTTATTAGCACCATTCCTATGCCACTGGCACACCCCTTCCCCTCCCCCCTACTATGGACTGACTTATTAGCACCATTCCTATGCCACTGGCACACCCCTCCCCCTCCCCCCCTTTCTATGGACTGACTTATTAGCACCATTCCTATGCCACTGGCACACCCCTTCCCCTCTCCCCCTACTATGGACCGACTTATTAGCACCATTCCTATGCCCCTGGCACACCCCTTCCCCTCCCCCTACTATGGACAGACTTATTAGCACCATTCCTATGCCATTTGCACACCCCCTCCCCTCGCCCCCTACTATGGACCGACTTATTAGCACCATTCCTATGCCATTTGCACACCCCTTCCCCTCTCCCCCTACTATGGACCGACTTATTAGCACCATTCCTATGCCACTGTCACACCCCTTCCCCTCCCCCTACTATGGACTGACTTATTAGCGCCATTCATATGCCATTTGCACACCCCTTCACCTCGCCCCTACTATGGACCGACTTATTAGCACCATTCCTATGCCATTTGCACACCCCTTCCCCTCCCCCCTACTATGGACCGACTTATTAGCACCATTCCTATGCCACTGGTCACACCCCTTCCCCTCCCCCTACTATGGACCGACTTATTAGCACCATTCCTATGCCCCTGGCACACCCCTTCCCCTCCCCCTACTATGGACTGACTTATTAGCACCATTCCTATGCCCCTGGCACACCCCTTTCCCCTCTCCCCCTACTATGGACCGACTTATTAGCACCATTCCTATGCCATTTGCACACCCCTTCCCTTCCCCCCCTACTATGGACAGACTTATTAGCACCATTCCTATGCCATTTGCACACCCCTTCCCTTCCCCCCTACTATGGACCGACTTATTAGCACCATTCCTATGCCATTTGCACACCCCTTCCCTTCCCCCCTACTATGGGACCGACTTATTAGCACCATTCCTATGCCACTGGCACACCCCTTCCCTTCCCCCCTACTATGGACTGACTTATTAGCACCATTCCTATGCCATTTTCACACTCCTTCCCTTACCCCCTACTATGGACCGACTTATTATCACCATTCCTATTCCACTGGCACACCCCTTCCCCTCCCCCCTACTATGGACCGAAGTAACAAATTCAAAATGATTGAAGGAGGCAGAGATGTTTTGCTTTTCACCCGCGGCGGTCGGAGGAGGGGGGCTGGTGTTGCGTGTGAAAGTATAGTCACCACTGGATTGTAGTACATGTATTTGTACTGTGAAATAATCAATTACCTTATAGTGGTGAGGGGGCTGCTGATTGGGCTAAAGCCAGGGGCCCCCAATGATTTAAGGGCCCCAAACTTATTATATTGTATAATAAAATTGAATAGACCGGTCCCCAGGCGGGATTGCAGCCAGGGGCCCCGTGCAATCTTAATCCGCCCCATGGGTGAGGGAAATGGGAAGATGGAAGAAATTTCATAATTAATAATTGGTTACTTATTTTCTACACATTTCCTTTGACTTTACACATTTTAAAAAATTATATTTAATATGTAATTTTGTATGACTTTTTTGTTATATTAAAATTTAAAAATCCTTCTACATGGTTGGCGTGAAGGTTAAAAAAAATTTAGTTAAAGATGAGCGGGATTATTTGTTTTCTTTGAATACTTTGCAAGTTTGTTACAACAAAGGTTGAAGTTGAAGCAACAACATAAAACTTTGATCTCAAATTGAAAAATGTTGGTCAAATCATAATTAAACACAATAAGTTTTAAATTTCTTAATGTTTAATAAGTAATATATCACTTTTTTTTACCACTTGTTACTTTCATGGGGTTTGTTTGTTTGTTTTTGCAATCCATTATCACATAAGTCTGTAACTGTAAACTTTTCCTTCTTTTTTTTTAAATTTATTCTAGGGGCAAATACTCAGGAATGACTGACATCTATCAGGTTTTTACTAAATTACGTCCTACTATTTACTTGAAATATGAGGACTATGTACAAAGTTATTTATTTATTTATGCTTTTTTTAAAAACAATGAAAGAGTAAAATATTTAATTTTAAATAAATAAATAAATAATTAATTATATTTGATAACAAATATTTGTTTCCCTTTATTTTGCCTCGGTCCACAAACGACTATTTATATTTTCTCTTTAAATTAAAAAATAAAATTATATTAACTTTAAAAAAAAATTCATATTAATAATTAATATTAATTAATATAATAAAATGTCATGGAAAGTAATGATAAAGTTTATAATTCAATATACATAATTCCCGTCGTCTGCATGTATGTATGTATGTATGTATGTTTGTATGTATGTATGTATGTATGTATGTATGTATGTGTGTATGTGTGTATGTATGTATGTATGTATGTATGTATGTATGTATGTATGTGTAGATGTAACGGATATGACGTCATATAATATTTTGTAGGTTATGTTAGGCGGCGCTGCGATCGATTTTGTATGAAAAATATTAAATGATGTCATTGTTTTATGCCTATATTTTAATTTTTGAAAAGGGAACGATGTAAAAATAGGATTTGAGGATTTATAATTATTATGAAATACTTTGTGTACATTTCAGCAAGTTTAATATTTCGTATTTATCAAACACGGAAAAGTTACTTATGTTAATTATGTATATTGATTCCCGTTGTCTGTATGGATTGTATAAAAATATTATATGAAGTCATTGTTTTATGCTTATATTTTAATTTTTATCCAATCATATCTGTTACAGACGCTCCTTCTATACAGAAGATTATTGTGTCCTATGCTTATCTATGGTTTGTGTTTAGTCCTGCATTTCTACTAGAGATTTAAATGTTGATAAAGTGTTGGTTTTCCTGGTTTTTTCAGCCAACCCATTCCACGCCCGAATTCCGGACGGGAAGAACGAAAATTTGTATGTGTTTGTTCTTGCATACGGAATAAGAAAAGTGTTTTATCCTTATGTCTATCTGAGGGTTGTATTAATTTATCTTTGTGTTGTATTTCCAAATTAGAATTAATTGCTTTATGTATGACTAGCAAAATCCCCGCGCTATGCTGCGGAAGTTAGAATTTTAGTAAGCGTTGAAAACCCGTTTCACACCAATTCAAAACACCAATAGATTTCAGTCTGAATCATGATCGATATACTTGTTTGTCAATATTTGTCAAAGTCGTGTAAAATTAAATGGGTACTAAAATGACATTACGGGCCCCCGTGCAAAATGGATGCAGGATGTGCATATCTCATAAGGTCTGAGGATTTCAATCTAGGTCATGATAGAGAAATGTGACTATATTTATTTAAATTATTTTTAAGGTAACAAAGCTTTAAATGTTTACGAAAAAAAATATTTTGGGTCCCGGCCCCAAAGGAACAGACGTTAGAAGTTCATTACCCTATATAATTTTATTTTATTTTTAAAATCAAATTTGGCCATAGTTCATCCATTTACCTAGTAGCCACATTTTAAATTACCTTTTATATAACTAATGTTAAAATATGGCATACGGGCCCCCAGCCCGGAATAAGTTGTGTTTTTAAAACTTTTACTTTTGAATGCCAGAAACCTTCGATGGAGCGTACCCAAAAACTTCCTAAAGTTTAATGGCCGTGGGATGAATAAAATACATTTACAAATAATACGTCTTTTAAAAAAACTAAAATAAGGGCCGGGGGCCCTATCGGGGTAATATGTATAGTTCAAAACAACAGCTTATTTCAATTTGGATTATGATGAATATATTTTTAGTAAACATTTTTTTTTAAATTGAGTGAAATCAAATGGTTAAAATGTCTTAAATGTTTACAAAAAAGAGATTAGGGGCCCTCGGCTACAAAATATTGAAAAAATATAATTTTAATGCCCTAACGAATTTTAATATAGGCCATCAAGTTTTTATCTTCGAAGTTTTGTAAAATTACATTTACACAGTATCCAAAGTTTTTTTATTTGTAATTTAGCTCATATAAGTTTAAAATATTACTTTTGTGTCCCGGGCCCCCAGTGAGTGATAATTAAACCAAAAAAATTCGCCTGTTACCATCCCGGGAGTGTACTCAACAACTTCCCAAAATTTCATGCTTCTAACTACACGGGAAAATGGAGAATCTGTGATGATTAACTTTTTATATAAGAAAAAAAATTGGGCCCCGGCCCCTTGTGAGTGAAAATTTAAATATTTGTTGGCCTGTTACCATCGCGGGAGTGTACTCAATAATTTCCAAAAGTTTCATGCTTTTACCTACACGGGAAATCAGAGAATTAGATTTGAGTCAGTTTTTATATAAGAAAAAGTACATTTGGGCCCCCGGCCCCCAGTGAGTGATAATTTAAACATTTTTTTTGCATGCTACCATCGAGGGAGTTGACTCAACAAATTCCCAAAGTTTCGTGTTTCTACCTATACGGGAAAGTGGAGAATAAGGCAATTTTCAGTATAAGGAAAAAAACGCTTTTGGGCCCCCGGCCCCCATGAGAGTGAATTTTAAAATTCTTTTACGCCACTTTGAATCGCGAGAGGCTACTCAACAACTTCCCAAAGTTTCATGCTTCTACCTACACGTGAAGTTGGAGAATTCATGATGATTCAGTTTTTAATATTAGAAAAAAACTTCTTTTGGGCCCCCGGCCCCCAGTAAGTGTTAATTTAAATATTCTTTTTACCTGTTACAATCACGGAAGTGTACTTATCAACTACTCAGAGTTTCATGCTTCTACCTACACGGGAAATATGAGAATTTGTGATTTTCTGTTTTTATATAGCTCATTTAAGGAAAAACTTCATTTGGGGCCCCGGCCCCCAGTATTTGATAATTTAAATATTTTTTTGCCTGTTAACATCGCGGAAGTGTACTCAACAACTGCCCAAAGTTTCATGCTTCTGCCTACTCGCAAAATAGGAGAATTAGTTATTTTTCAATTTAATATAGCCCATATAAGGGAAAAAAATGGTTTTGGGCCCCCGGCCCCCATTAGTGTGAATTTTAAAATTCTTTTACGCCAAGTATCGTCGCAAGAGGCTACTTAACAACTTTTCCCAAGGTTTCATGCTTCTACCTACGCGGGAAGTTGTAGAATTAGTGATGAGTCAGTTTTTTATATAAGAAAAAAACTACATTTGGGCCCCCGGCCCCCAGTAAGTGATAATTTAAATATTTTTTTCGTTTGTTACCATCGCGTAAGTGTACTTATCAACTACTCAGAGTTTCATGCTGCTACCTACACGGGAAGTTGGAGAATTAGTGATGAATGAGTCAGTGAGTGAAAGAGTGAGTGAGGGCTTTGCCTTTTATTAGTATAGATTACAATTTTTGAAAAGGAACTATGTACAAATAGGATTTGAGGATTTATAATTATTATGAAATACTTTGTGTACATTTCAGCAAGTTTAATATTTCGTATTTATCAAACACGGATAAGTTACTTATGTTAATTATTTTTTATTGATTCCCGTTGTCTGTATGGATTGTATAAAAATATTATATGACGTCATTGTTTTATGCTTATATTTTAATTTTTGAAAAGGAACGATGTACAAATAGGATTTGAGCTGACCCGCGGAAAAGAGAACAATTTAAAAAGAGGATTTGATGATGGTTAATTATAAAATAAAATTAAAAAAATGGGGCGCCCTACAACCCCTATTATAAAATACTTTGTGTGCATTGGGGCCGTCCATAAATGACGTCACGCTCCTAGGGGGGAGGGGGTCACACTTTTGTGACGATGCGTGACGAGGGGGGAGGGGGGTTGAAGAAATGTGACGTCACATCAAAATGGGTAACTTTAAATAAAACTTCCACTGAAATATTTGGTCCCTTACAATTTATTTAATGCCTTTTTTTTAAATCAGTGCTTCTCAATGTGCCGGTTGGTAGGCCATCAGACGCTGGTTGGCGTAAGCTATCAAGACATGAAAATTAAATCTAATTATAATCCTTAAGTTTGAGAATCCACAAGATTACATATGAAATTGTTACACTGCGTCGTTTGATGTTGACATCAAAGCATTTGTGATGTAAACGCAGCTCCGTTTTGGTTCTCTCATGGACTTATTTGCCCGTTATTCCAAAATATATAAGTTTATGTGTGCGTTACCCCCCCCCCAACCCCCAGACTCTAGGTCCTGCTCACATGACTCGGGGATTTGTGGGAGCGTCGTTAGCCCCCCCCCCACCCCCACCCGAAAATGCTACTGGTGATTTTTACAAGCATGACAACTGTCTAAAAATGATCTGAATAGGATTATGTGTAGATATTTTAAGTCAAAACTACACGGAAAATCCTTTTTCTTTCAAAGGGGAGGGGGGAGGGAATCTATTTGATATAATTAAAAACGTTTTAAGTTTGATATAATTGTTCGATTGGTTTTTGGTCAAACGCCCCAGGCCATTCTAGTCTTCTAGATCAGTGCTTCTCAAAGTGGTGGTCCGCGGACCAGTGCCGGTCCGTGGGCCATCCGCTGCCGGTCCGCGGGTGTTCAAAGAAAGGACAGAAAAAATTGTCAGTGCAGGGAAAATAGTGCACCGGTCTCTGGTGCAATGGCAAAAATTCCTGCCGGTCGCCATACTAAAAAGTTTGAGAAGCACTGTTCTAGATATAATGGTAAATGAGCCCATTTAAAATTAGTCAAGTATTCATTAACTTTATTGAATGCATCAAATTCTTGACATCCCAATTCGAGAGGTGCGTAAAACAACTTTTCTTCTTTAAGTTGTTAGCTCAGTTTTTAAGGCATTAATTTTAAATATCACAGAAAGGATACTTGATACAGTCAAGTCATGTGGATTAAGATTAGGCCTATTGTCACTCGTGGCACTATAAATGAAAGTAGGGTGGATTTAGGTGTCTTCGTATAGTACGAAGGTAAGAAATCTACATAGTAGTCAAATTTTTAAAAATGCATTTTCTGGAAGGAACCTGTCCAATAATGGGCATATGTTCCAAGCGTACACGTACACATGACGTATTTTAATATATCTAGTGGATTGTAGTGGATGTTTTATGTCCCAAATTAGTCTGCATTACCCCCAAGAATTCCCTTTTTGACCCCAGATGAGGTTATTTACCTCTGTTCGCCGACCTCTTTCTTACGGGATGCCCGTCAGTCAATTGAGGGATTTTTAAAAAAATACATTTTAAAAAATTTTTTTAAATAACTTTTTTTCTAAGCAAAGACGTACCGTGATGATTAATAGTCAATGTTTAATTTGAATGCATTAAAATAAAATGTAATCTAAGGATGTTAACACAGTTCGTTTTCTGAAGGCCAGTTAAACGTTTTAAAAAACACGGTTACAATATTACAATGTAGACCTTCACTAAATAAATAATAAATGCTTAAATAACAATCAATTTGATTTGAAACATACTTATTTTCCAATAGAAAATACGTTTTTTTATATATATATTTTTTTTTGTCAAAGCTTTGTGACGTATTTTTAGAGGGCGGGTTCTAACTTTTTGTGACGACGCGTGACGAGGGGGGGGGAGGGGGTAAAAAATCGGCCAAAATAGCGTGACGTCATTTATGGACGGCCCCAAAATTGCTACCATGGTTCTAACACTTCACTTACATATCACCAGCATACCAAACATCCACTAGAGTCACTACAATATCGGAAACTTCAGCTGAGAAAATCTAAAGCTACGTGAACGATTGTTCAGCTCGGCTGGTTATATTGTCAATAAGGGGCCGTCCATATATGACGTCACGCTATTTTGGCCGATTTTTCCACCCATCCCCCCCTCGTCACGCGTCGTCAACCGGCGTCTGATGGCCTACGTAGAAGCACTGATGGTTAAAATAAAGTCATTAAAATTAAATAAATTGTAAGCTACCAAATATTACAGTGGAAGTTTTATTTAAAGTTACCCTTTTGATGTGACGTCACATTTATTCAACCCCCCTCCCTCTCCCTCGTCACAAAAGTGTGACCCCCCCTTTTTTTTTAGGTGCATGACGTCATTTATGGACGTCCCCTAAGACCCGCTCATCACTTGAACCAAATAATGTCAGTACACTTGACTGTTTGCGTTATTGGTTAAACGATGTCATATAAAGAAGACATTCCAGTGTTATTTCGATTTTCGACAAATACGTTTAATAAATGTTACTTATGACACCATACATTTCAATTTTTGGCTTTAATCGAAATTAACGATTAATTAATCGTTAATTTTTTTAAAATGTTAACGATTAATTTTAAATTAATCGATAACAGCCCATATATATATATATATATATATATATATATATATATGTATATATATGTATATATATATATATATATATGTATATATGTATATATATATGTATATATATATATATAATTTATTTATTATGGGTTTATCTTTTAAACATGGGTTAATTTCTCTATAATTAATCTTTGAGTATTTCTCAAAATATATTTTTAAGACAAGATGTCGATCTTCATTACATGCATACTTTTGTACGCAAATTTTTCTCACATTCACGAGAAACTAAGAAATTCCAAATTCTCATAGTTGTAAAATTCCAACGATATCCCAGTGTCACTTAGTTCCTGCTTTGAAACGAAGGGCATGTCAGCTGACTCCGTGCAGAATGCAAATAAGGCCAAAAGTCGTCTACCGTCTCGACACACCAGTATTTTGAGAAAATTTAACATGTGTAAAAATGTGTTTGTAATTTTACACTTATCATAGTGAATACTTTTATACCAAATAAATTATAGACAAAGGTTTTAAATCATGAATTTCTTTCTATTTCTCTTTAAGGCTAACTACTAAAAATTAGCATTTAGTCAAACTGCCTACAATGACAATATTTTCTCCTCCCGCAAGTTGTGTTGGACGCTTGCCAAGCAATGGTTTGCGTTGTTTATTTTAGCTTTCCCGCGTCTTACCGACAGGGACTACTTATTCTCATTGATCCGCTACATCAAATAGATCGGCATGTTTTAGTTAATATTTCACGAATAAAAGTGATATTTTAAGAGTTAATGGTAATAAATATACAACAAATATGTAGAATGTAAAGTAGAATCGTTTTGAACTGATTAATTACATTATTTTAAAGTTTAAATTTACTAAAGCTACGAGTAGTTGTCGTGAATTGACCAACAGCTGTTTCCCGCCAATTATTACTCATTCTACTTGCTGCGTTACGTCGGGTTGTTGTACGTCTCGTTAAAACATTTGTAAACAAATCATTTCTACAAACACATTCAATAAGTTTTTCATTTGTGAATAATTTCATTATGTCTGTGGATATAAGGAGTAGTGATCGAAGAAGATACATGAACGGATTACAAGAAAGGGAGAAAGAAATTGCAGCCGGACTTCTCAAGTAAGTTGTAGAAAGTAGTACGCATGTCTGTCACGCATAAACATTGTAGTACGAGCGCGTGGTCTTCAAGACTATCAGCTTGTTATGATTATTTCATCACTTTGATTGACTATTAATTACCTATTAAATCTATTTAATACACAATTTCTATTTGCCGATATAGTTATAAATTTTTCGAGATGATATTTTAATTGTTTTTTTATTTATTACAATTTTAACATTTTATCAACTGTCGACATGACCCCGCCATGATGCTGATTTTGAAACCCCTTTTTTGGCTCATGTTCCGTTTAATGATTTCTAATTTAATAATTAATAACTCTATAAAATAGCTGTTTTGGATTTAAACATTTGTATTGAAGGGTATATTTTCAGTTCGATTTTATTATATAAAAATTTGGCTAGGACTGGGGCTGTAAATTAAAACTGCGCCAATAATCAGCTGTTTCACTGAATGCCAGTGAATTGGCCCATGATCATGGTCATGGCCACTCCAATCAGTAGATTCCATTAATTTGTCAATTTCAATTTGGGTAAAGTAATGCATCATCATCAATGCCAGGAGTAGTAGCCTATGAAATAACTTAAGCTGGTTATTAGCGTATTTATTTGGTTTTTGTAATTTAAGATTATTAAAAACAAACAGTATTGTGAAGAATAAGGCATAAGGATACCATGACTATATTTTTATACTGCTATCACTGCTGTGGCTATAATTTATACATTATACTAATATACTAATTTTCGATTCCTCTGTCAGTCTGCCTCGACACTCACTGTCACTCTACTAATCTAAGTCTAAAGTTTAAAAAGCCTTCTTTAGGTTAGACTGTATTCTAATACTATTGGTCTATAATCAATACGTCTTCTGTAAGTTTCTTACACTGTAGATGTACTATTGTTTTCATGCAGTTGCAGACATTTTGTTTATTTGTTCCTTTGGCTCGCTATACGCGTTTTGTATTGTCCTTTTAATTAGGGTTTACCATTTTTTAATGTTACTTGTTTTTAGTTTCATTTAAATATTAATTTATCCTAGTGGCTGATTTTAACCGTTAGCACATTTTGTTTTTAAAAATCCGATCTTCGTTCTAGCATTTAGACTTAGAGAAAAATTGATAGTTAGGCCTATTGGTTTTGTTTGTGTGGTGTAAACTTGCAAACAAAATGTATTAGTTTATAACAATCATGACACAAGTAGTAGGCTCCAGTACTTTTTTTTTCCTTTAACAAGACCTCATCAGTGTCAGTTTAGTAGGAAATGTTTGCAGAATGTTTAACACATTCTTCCCACATCTTTAATTGTGTTTGATATTATTCTCATGTCTTTAAAAGTTGGTCGAGTGGCATGCGCGCTCGGCTGGCGTACCGATCGTCACGGGTTCGAATCCATGTGAAGGCAAGGATTTGTTCCCAGGGCGTCCCTGAGTCCACCCAGCTCAAAATGGGTACCTAACACTAGTTAGGGACATTAAGCTGGAACCCTCATAGCCGTGGCCTGTGAACTCTGCATCACTTGCCAACAGACCGGCATGGTCTGTGGACGCAATTTTTTTCTCTATAGGAGTAGCGTCTGTGTGGATAAGGCAAAGTTCTCCAAGGAAGTGGAAAATGGTACAATTGAAAATAATTGTGCTTTGCTCCATAAACTTAAATTTTTAACAAAATCTAGCAGGCAGCTAACGTTTTTAAGACATCACGTCCCTATTGGTGCCCGGCTCTAAATGAGTTTACTGTAAGCCACGCGGTCGGGTTGTACCTTGACCTTGGTATTTCTAAATCATTGCCCATCAACTGGAATGTGCCGAGGGCCTCGTCACTCAGGTGAACTCTACGACTACGCCATTGATGGCTGCATGCCAGCGGTTATTCGCCAGGCTCCTGGCACATGACCAAACTTTTTTTTAAAAAAAGAGTTGGGGGGGGGACGGGGTTTCTTGTGGAGCATTACCCACGTCTCTTTCCATACTTGTAGCCTTTGGAATCACAAAGAGGCGATTCTATCGATCGACCGTTCCCCCCCCCTTTTTTTTTCTCCATTTCTTTTTACGTCTGCATATGAGTCTTCGTTTTCCCCTTTCTCATGCTCATATCTATCCACGGTACTGGTATCATTTCCCCCAATCTCCTTTTTAGAAGTAGAAATAGAGAGAGAAAGATCTTTCTTTTGCATCATTCTCTTGGAATTTTCATGCGCGCCTCATCTGCACTTGTCTGGCCTCTTTTTTGTTCCACATCCGTATTGCCCCTTAGCGGGTTTTATTGAAACCATTTGTGTGACTTACCTGTACAGACAATGCCTTGAAGATGGGATTTTCCCAGGTTTGTGGCAAACAACAGCTTATTGTGTTATTGCCATCTGCGTAGCCGAGAGTTATCGAAGTTGTACTTGCAGTATCACACATGCGACCCGCTGCTCCTTGTCACGATTATGATTGTTTCAGCTGGGAATTTATTTCCTGTACTGCATTGATTGTGTTGATATGATGAGTCTGTTGTTATTTCGTATTATCATCTCCCCCTTGGTTGGTAGTATGCCTCATGGGTTCTTTGACTTGTTTCCATCAGAGTATCACAGCCGGCCTCCCCCAAAGCCCTACAGGAAAACGAGAAGAGGATGCGCCGAGAGATCGCCAACAGCAACGAGAGGAGGCGCATGCAGTGCATCAACGCTGGCTTTTCAAACCTCAGGGCGCTGATCCCCAACTTGGAAGGGGAGAAACTCAGCAAGGTAACTATGTCCTGTTGCATCCTGGTCTTGGTGGTTTGTCGTTGATAATTTTTGACATTGGTCCTGTCTTCTGAAATTTGATAGCAAATGTTACTACTTGTACATCTGATTAAAATGATTTACCATGTCATTGATTAAAATTTAACACCCCAAAAGTTGTAAATGAAAGAATTGTTTTTAATGATATAATTGAAATGGTTGGTGTGATTACGTATCACGTACATTGTAAATAGCTTTGTCAAAAATACATTTAGATATTAATATTGTGTTAAAATATACTTTAATACATAAATACCATGATACAATATATATATATATATATATATATATATATATGTAACATAAACCTTTTGGTACAGATATGCTTCCAACTTCGGTGTTGTGCGTTAGCCATTGTTTTGTGTTTTTTTTTATTATTTTGTCTATATTTTGATAGGCAGATTTTAAACACATACAATGTGTGTTTAGTCTTTAATGATACACGTGATGTTTCCTCCACGACTGATCTTAATTTTTTTGAATAATATATTTATACCTTCCTGTCTTTTTGAATTGAATCTTTTCTTCAATCCCTGGCCTAGTTTTTCTAAGAACACTCCTCGGAAAATCTTGGGGATCGGCCACCTTAAGGATCTTTTCTAATCTTACCTGGGGCAGCATAAATGTATTGGGGAGGGGGTAGAGCCTGGTAGTTGGTTTTAAGACGGCCGTTGATCTTAGCGTGTGTGACATTGATAATGTTTCCGGGAACTGAAATTTTAAACGAAACTAAATGGTAAGACGCCCCACCAACTCCCACCCACCCCAGGAAAAAATTAAATCTTAAAGCATTTCCTAATAGGTTTAGTGCCTGGCATTGCTGAATGTCAGTAAAACTGGGATCTACTGGCCGTCTCCGACCACTGCCGTTTAGTTCAGCAGTGAAAGGTCACATCTCAAGTGCGCATGGACGGAAGTACTTATTGTATACGTAGTAGCTAGACCCCTCAATGAAACTTGCCCGACCGGTTAGAGAACGGTAACCTAAGCAGCGTGGTGTTCATGAATGGAGAGGGGAGGCGAGCATACCGATTGATCACTGGAGCGTTGCGGGCCCTGATTTGTGATCTAAAGAATGTTTTTATCTTGTCACTCGTTTCATACACTCAGTCTTTGAATTTATCTGACTATTGAAAAGTTTAATAAATGGATTTATTTCATTTTTTTATTTAAAAAAAAAGGTGAATGGGGGAAAATGAAACTAAAATTGATTTAAGCGGGCCAGTGTAAATGTAGAGTAGATGGTGGACGTGAATGAAACCGGTGTCGTCTGTCACACACATGGGACCCACTCGTACCTGACATCGTGTGCTATCCGAGAAGAAAAAGTGTGTTGGTTTAGCTCAGTGACCGTGTTGAATAGAGAAGACTGATAGCTCGGTAATCCCCAAGACTTCGGGGAGGGAAGAGGGTAAGGATAAGGGTACAGTTGACGGGCCTTTCGCTTCGAGA
Organism: Ampullaceana balthica; assembly: GCA_944989445.1. Classification (NCBI taxonomy): domain Eukaryota; kingdom Metazoa; phylum Mollusca; class Gastropoda; family Lymnaeidae; genus Ampullaceana; species Ampullaceana balthica. The sequence continues at coordinate 76,598 of CALYLW010001564.1, forward strand.
CCTAGTTAAAGAAATGTAATATAAGCAGCTATTTCATTCACAGAATACCGAAGCATACTGGTTAATGCCGGTTTGGAATGTACGGGATTGGCTTCCGAATGATTAAAATATAGGGGTCCTCACACCAGGACTCACAGGAGGTACGAGTCGTATTTACAGGAAATAACTGCATTTATATTTGAGGGGACGGTAATTAATATATTACCTTAACCGACCGTTGAATCAATCGTATCGTTGGGTTTATGTGTGTAAATACAATATACCTATAATGTCTGATTTTAATGGAAGGTGTGAAATCGGTGTGATATAATTGTACTGAAGCACATTTATTTAGAATATTTGCTAGTATATGCTATGTCCACAACACTTTAAGATCTGGGTGCCGCCCCCCCCCTTTTTTTTTCTATAACCCCTGTTCCAAAGGCTATGAATTCGCCCTTTTTTTTTCTTTCCCCTATTTTTATTTTTTAAATAGTTTCTCTGAACGTTGTGGGGACCGCTGGAATCGACCACGTGGTATTGTATAATCTCTGACAGTGCGCCCCTGGGTATTAACTATTAACTAGTCTACCGTAAAATAATTAACTACTGCAGTCGTTGAGTCATAGCCAGGCAGTCCCTTTTTATCTGTTAGAGCAGAACTAATGTCTTTAAAATATTCTGGCGGTCGTGCAGCGGAGAAAGACGTATGCATCAAATAGTAGCGGCATGCGAACACCACCTCCATTCATAAAACCACCATAGCACCGTTGCCTCGTTTTAACGTTGTTTAGTATTCATCTGGGACGTGCAACACTGAGATTGAGACTCGTTTACCGTGACCACGTGGTGATGACATTCTGCTCACCCGGACTGTGTACTTGGTTATAAACTGAAATTGAACATATCTAATACCCATCTAAGACTGTCATGTTGACGTTGTGAGTCACATTTAAACAGTCATAGGTTTGGTGTAAACACCATTGTTTTTGTTTTGTTTTTTAAATATAAATTGGTTGGTTTATAGGAAGTATGAGTCAGTTGTACTGTCAATGTTAGTCAACGTGGACGGAGAGCTTTTGACCCTATACATCACTCCAACCTGGTCCTTTTTTATATTATTATTTTGCTTTTTAAAGAATGGTGTAGGGCACAGTGATGTCCTTTATTACGCCAGTCTAAATTAGTCATTGTCCATTTGGTGGACCATTGTCACCAGCTTTTGAGTTGGCCACCCCAGGTGGGGGAGATATCCCGTGTCGTTCGGTGGGGTTTGTGGGGGGGGGGTAGTGAGTCACTAGCGTGGTGGCTATTTAGGTCATAGCCTTCTCATGCACTGAATCACTCAAGCCTGGTGGTTGTGTCTCGCCGCTGTCGCTCTACTTTGCCGACCTTGCGAGCAGGCCGGCCCCGCGATTGTCTGTTGGCCAATGGGACGCTGCCATCAACGTGGTACGATGCGGTCTTGCCATAAGACTGAGGGCGCGGGGTTGGGCTGGGTGGGGACGAGGTCGGTGTTGACGTCTATTTCACTGGGTGTCTCAACTGAAATCGATTAATTGGGCAATGGGTTGTTGGGTTATAGGTAAACACCGAACGATCGTTCTGAAACCTCTTTTATTGACGACTCAAAATGTTTATTGTTTTGTGTTGTTGTTTTTTTTACAGTGTATTACTAGATTAGAAGGTATTGGTCGTTCAAATGATTGTTAAAGCTTAGGTCTAGTTCCATTCAGGTATGATATCATTGATTAACAATGTAAAACAACAGTACAGATTCAAAACAAGATAGCCCATGTTTATCAACATCACACGATGTCTAATTATAGCTCGCGTTCGTGTTGAACACAAAAGATTACCGAAATGGACTACACACCTGAAGTTACCAAGGTTCTTTCGTGTTTCTACACACACACACACACACACACTTGGTCACATAGGCTTCTTTCATTTGGAGTAATCACGAGCGCGTGACACATTTAGATAAGTTAGTTTCCCCGGCTCTCATTCATGACAGATCATCAGCTGATGATAGGCCAGCAATTGACCGGTGTCACGATATACTGACAAGTGAAACCATATATGTCGAAGAATACATTTTTTTCAACTATATTTTACTGAATTTATTTTCTAAAAATTCAATACCTAGCGAATCCCATTAAATTAACAACACCTCACCTCCCCTCACCTTTGGGGGGCGGGGCAAATAAATCCTAAAGAGTTCTATTTTTTGCTATTATATAATATATAGGTCTGTCTTGTGAGATAGACAAATAGGGGGATTTACATTAAAATTTATTATTTGTTTTGTATGACGTACTTAAGAGTCATCACAAGTTTTATTAACTTTTCCCCTTACCTCCCCAGGCGGCCATTTTGCAACATACGACTGAGTACATAACATCGTTGGCAAACGACAAGTCGAGGTTGGAGATCCAGCTTGACCACTCCAAGAGACTCCTTGCCGAACTTGGGCAAGACCGACTTGTCACTGACTCCTATGTGTCCAGTTCGCCTCCTCCATCAAAACGGAAAAAAAGGGATACAGGTGTGTTTTCACTTTTTGAGTTGTGTAAATTGTACATGTTAACATTGTAAGGTATTGGGGGGTGGGGCAACAGCTGATGTATATTTAAGAATCAATCAAGAATTTCTTTTGCCTCGTAGCATTTTTTCTCCCTCTGTTAGATCTAGATGTTATTTAATGTTGCTGATGTTAATATGGTTTTACCTTTCCTGTCTTTAGAATCTTCAGATGAAGGTGTGGGCTCCCTCTCTGATGCCTCTGATGAAGGTGGATCAGAGCTTCAGAACGAAAATGTTTCCTTACGCCACCAGTTGGAGGCTCAACGACAGCAGTGTGCTCACCTGGAAGAACGTAATCGTCTCCTGGAAACGCAGATCCTCTCTTTCCTGCAGGCTCAAGCTGCCCATTCAAACACACTAAGTGTAAGTTTTATATGTTTTGTTTATATATTTTTATTTATTTTTTTTTAAAGAAATTTATTTGTTAAAGATAATGAAGAGGTAACGATGCCATTAGATAAGAAAGGAAGTTATTCAACAGTAACCTTTCAGCCTGAAAAAAAAGACATGAAAAACAAGTGGATTGTCAACAAACCTTCCAACATGACAACACGAAGTTAATGTTGTTGTTTTTTGAAAATTTGGCTGTGATGAGTCATCCAAGCAAATCTCAAAGGTGGTGTCAAAATCTCTTTCTGGTTTATTTTTAATGGGATGTCACATCACAGCTAAGTTATATAAACTTTTCATTGTTTATGTTTGCTTCTTGAGAAAGGTTTGTTGTCTTGTGTAGGCATGCATGCCTACACCTTGTTTTCCCCATACAACATTTTAAAGAGGTCAATTTTTAATAAATGTATTTTCCCCCCCTGTAGGAGATGCATCCAGTCAACCTGGAAGTCAGACAGCAAGATTCTCTATACAACCGTGAGTTGGCTGAAGTAATATCAACACGAGAAACCTTTGTGCCATCACCTAGAGTAGAAAGTTTTCAGCCACCTCGACCGCTATCACCAACACCCGAGAGAGGAATGTCACTGGACGCTCCAAGCAGAATGGATACATCCTCGCCTGGATATATGATGGTTCCGTCATCTCTTAAGGAGGATCCTATCGTGCCAGGGGTGAAAGTGGAGTCAGCATATCCCCAGATCACAAGAGTTGAGGACTCTGCGCCCATTACAGTGTCATCTGCCACAGCTCTTACCACCCCGGCCGGCGACAGCCACCACCATCACAACTACTGCCATCGTGACCACCCCCGCCGGCGTCATCGCCAACAAGCGCAGCTAGAGCAGCAGCGAGCTGAGGAGGAGCTGCGGCGGCAACAGGAGCAGCAGGATGTTGTGATGGCGCCCGCGCCCTTCAGGCAGAAACACAACACTCAAAACCTCGAGAACCTGGTTGAGGCCATCAGGCAAATTGAGGGGGATAGAGTCTTGTGCGATGAAGGACACAGACTGTACGATGTCCGTCAGTCCCTCGTGCACTCGGAAGAGAGTGAGAGGGAAACAAGTAGTATCAGTGACCAGGATGAGTTTAGATCCGAGGGCTCTGGGCGTGACTCACCACCACACAACCATCATGTGCAGCAGCAGACAACTCATCAAGTTATTACACATCAGCAGACGTCCCTGGCTGCCACAGCGCCAAGTATCAGCCCAAGCAGCAGTTTTTCAGAAAAGTACCCCATCGCCACCCATCTGCTCCATCGTCCCCTACACCCATCCTACTTCAGACCAGGGGTTATTGTACACAAACACTGACCACCTGTCGTGTCACTTTGACTTTGGTTACTTCTTATTTAAGAAACAAACTTCATCATTAGTGGAAGATTTGTTACTTAAGCAGTGTGGGTGTGAAAATGCCCCCCAAAATTTTATTCAAATTCAAGAAAACTGTGTTTCCTGTCATTCAAATTTATTCTCTGCATTAAAAGAAAAGGATTACCATCATGAAAGTGCAGCTATCAGCAAATTAGAGATGTAACATTTTCTAAACTATTATTTTTAACTGTGGAATACTTTGTGTTACAATATCTGAGCTGGAAGTGGAAGCTGCCCAATATTGGAAGTGAGTAGTTAATACAGGATACATAGATGGTCTTTACCAAATGGGGGTGTGGGGGGTTCTAGAGGCATTGATGAAAATATGGATCCTTCTATTATGAAATCAGTTTTATTATTTTCTTTTATTTCAAAACGGGTTGATATGAAAAAGTGCAGACTTGTTCACTTCAAAATTATAAATTATTATAATTCATATTGTGTTTGCAATTGCTTTTAATAATTTGATTTTTATAAAATGTCTATTACTGAAGAAAAAAAACTTCCAAATGTTGCTATCGAGAAAGATAGTTTTACACAGTATGGTTTACATGACGAAATCAGCAAATTTTTAAAATATTGCTCTGCTACAATTTGTTAAAGGTTGTTTTGTTATTAAGTTAACAAAACTTTGAGGTTCATTTTCTGACAATCTTTTCGACAGTTAAATTTGTAATCAATTTTTGTGTGTGCAGTGGTTTATCAAACCTGCAAAACTTTTTAAGTTCCTGTGACGAATTTATAAAAGAAAGGCTAAGAACCACTGCTCAATTGCCTTGTTAATTTGTATGTACAGCTACTAAATACACGTTGAGCAATCACTGAATCAATACAAGTACAGGATCATTTATACATATAGTCAGTAAGTTATTTATTCAACAGCTCATGTGTAGATACCATCATCATCATCACCACTCTAAGCCTCGGCTTATCCACATCTACATCTATTTATTGCAACAATAATTTTTTCATTAAAATAGTTCAAACAATTTTAAAAATCTATTTTTATACTCTATTGATGAAGAAGTGTCAAAAATGTTTATTTTAAAAAAATGAGTGTAAATATTTAAATATATATAAACCATCGCCATTTGTTGTAGCTTATTTATTCCCGTTGGTTTTGAAATGTATTTCTCTCTCTTCCTTTCAACTATAGTAATGAGAAAACCTGGCTATTCATCATAAATACTTTAGTTCTGTGTAACTTTTTACAAAGTTGCCTCGTCATTCAAGGCTTTATGAAGTGTTTGTTTATTTTAGTCTGTCAATGAATCTCTAATTACAAGAAGATAGAGACTGAAATTCTTGATGGAAAGAATTAATTGATGCATTATGTCAAGAAATTCTCTTTGAGCCAAACTCCAGTTCAGATTCAGGATAAAGCGGTCTGGTTGAGAAATTACAATAAGAATTAAAAATTTGTCTAATGAGGTTTAAAATAAATTTTAGTTTTTAAAATTTTGTCTGGCTGAAAATTATTTTTTTATTTAAAAAAAGTTTGTACTAAGTTTTGACTTGCTGTTTTTCTCATTGATGCTGTACATTTTGACAACTTTGTTCCTGAGGCATTGCTAGTGCAGTAATAAAGTTGAGATTAAAAAACAAAGAGTTCAGTGGTTGTAGTAAATGCAGTGTTTTCTCCCAAATAAATCAGTGATGAGTAGGCAGAATTACTGTTATATTTCTTTTTAAGTACTTTTCATGTTACAAACCATCATGCAAAGGCGCTTCAATTGGGAAGAGGTTTATTTTATATAAATTTTTGTTTAGTTGCTGTGAACTCCTGTTGCAGTTGTTTGTTGTTTTTTGTTTTAAATTTTTTTTTATGGCAATGCACACAATGCAATTTGTGAGACATATATTGGTTGATGTGCCAGACCAATGAGCCTGTGGGTCGTATCTGATGATTACACAGTAGAAAGGTCCTGTATGGTTTGACTCTTGGTCATAAAAGATGTGTTCTTTGCCAGGTTATTACTCAGAATAAATCTGCATGCCCTTCTAAAGTTTTCAGGAAGCTATACATTGAATTTATTGGCTACAATTTAATTTATCAAAGGAACAATTCAAAAAGTAGCTGGTTATGAATGTTAATTTGGCTTTTTAAATTTAAAAAAAACAACTAAATAAAACCTTGAAATCTACTTACTGTCCATGTCATTTGTCTGGCTAGAGTTTTAAGTTAAAAGAATTCCATGTTGAAAGATTTCTACATTTTTACAATTTTCTTTAGCATGAATGTGATTTTTATAGTTAGCGTGGGAGGGTCAAGGTCAAACCAGACAGCTTGTCTACAGATATTCCAAAAGCCTTTGAAATTCAACATCTTAAATTTTGGTTGTGCACCACTATGAATATTCTCTCTTATTGACTGCTTCACGGAACCACAATTTTGAGGGACTGCATTCAAGTCAAGTGGTGGAAAGGAAGTTCTGGGTCAAGAAATATCTAGGCTTGAAATTTTTGTGTATCTTTTGTTATGTATTGGCTGCTTAAGAAGACATCTGGTAATAATTTCCTTTTAGTCTTTTAGGTGTCAATTTAAATTTTGTTTCCTTTTCAAGCCTAGACTAATCTTGTGCCGCTATTTCCTGTATAGAAACTACTGTTGTTGAGGTCGGGGTGGGGGGTGTTGTTCAATGAAGGGCGTGTGATGACACATTGTGAAATGTAATTTTGAAATCAAATATGTTAAACAGACAATTGGAATAAACTGCATTGACTGTTTGCATGAGAAGAGCTTTCCTCAGATGAATGCTTTTTTTCCCAGAATTATTCTAAGTTAAGTTTGTCCTCGACCATTTGAAAGTAAACATTCTGCTAAGGCTGACTGATATACCATTTGAAAGTAAACATTCTGCTAAGGCTGACTGATGGACCATATGAAAGTAAACATTCAGCCAAGGCTGACTGATATACCATTTGAAAGTAAACATTCTGCTAAGGCTGACTGATGGACCATATGAAAGTAAACGTTCAGCCAAGGCTGACTGATGTTTTGTCTGGGCCATGTCTGGGCGACATCAAACTGTTGGAGAAAAGCTTGACACAGACTTGGACCTTGAGTTGTTTGTTGCATGTGGCCTGGAAAATGTTTAGGGTGGCGTCGGTGAGTGTTAAGATGATTTTTACTCGTCCTTGCATTTATAATATCATATAATCGCCCCACCTGACCCATGTCCACCCCTCTACCTGGCTGGACATTAAACTCAGTGTGGGACACATCTTTGTAATTTCTGGCCACTGGACTGACTCGTTGATGTGCTCAGTCTCTCTCAATGAACTTCTAGTGCTGTGATAACACAATATCAGATTTCATTTAGCCGCTCTTTTTGTATGTAACTTGTAAGTTTTAAACATAATTTGTTGTCAGTTAAAAAGTAGATTATCTTGTGGCGTCCTTTTATTAGTATTAAGCGTAATTTTTCATCTTTATCTTAGGGAAGGTTTATCATGCTCCTAATTAACTTATATTTAAAAAGTGCAGTGCAATCTCAAAACGTTTTAATGCGTTAAGATGATAAGACCATTTCTCCCCACATGGACCAACTTCACTCAATAAACAAGTTTTATTTTGAGAATGTCTGGTTTCATGGGAGCCTTCAGAGAGCAATTTGAAAACTTAAGCGCTGAAGAGTATTTTGAGATATTAAGTTCCAATTAATTAAGTCTGTAAAAAAAATTGGACTTATTCACATTTTCTTGTTTTCAAATGTGAATTAGAATTGTGGAAACAAGATGTTAAAATGTTACAGTTAAGATTTTAGATTGATTTTGACAGACATTTGAATTAACTACTTTTAGCTCTTGTATCTTGAGTTATTGTTTCATTCAATGTTTCAACTTCCTGGTCATTTGAACCCATGTAATTGTGTGAGTATGTGTTATGTCATATAATATGAACAGCTGTTAGTGCCTGTTAGCCCCTTGTAAGAACCTGTACTTAATCCAGATGAGCACTGCTGCCGTTAAGATATGTTGTTGCATTGTGGTAATGGTATCACATTGTGGTAATGGTATCACATTGTGGTAATGGTATCACATTGTGGTAATGGTATCACATTGTGGTAACTAATGGTATCACATTGTGGTAATGGTATCACATTGCGGTAATGGTATCACATTGTGGTAACTAATGGTATCACATTGTGGTAATGGTATCACATTGTGGTAATGGTATCACATTGTGGTAACTAATGGTATCACATTGTGGTAACTAATGGTATCACATTGTGGTAACTAATGGTATCACATTGTGGTAACTAATGGTATCACATTGTGGTAACTAATGGTATCACATTGTGGTAATGGTATCACTTATTTATTGAATGTATCTTGTTGATGGTCGAGGAGAAATTTTGTTTTTTTATAAATTATATTATATACGTGTTTTGCTTGTTGAGACCAACATTTTTTTTTCTTTGTAAATGATCAAATAAAAGTTTGTTTTGTTTGCAACCATTTTGTGTTTCTGTTTCATATTAAATGTTTATGTGAATTCAGTGTGAGTGGCAATATTGAAAGACAATTATTTTATTTATGGGGTTTAGATTTACCAAGGAAGTTCTGCCTTAATTACTCTTGATTTCACAATAGTGGAAACTTGGTGAGGTCATTTTACACCTTGAAAAGCAACTCTGTTAAAACTATTGAAATTAACACCTGAAATAGAACAAACTAAACATCCATTTTACTGACACAAATGGTCTCGAAAATCAAATAAGTTTACATGTACTTAGATCATTTGGTGCTATAAGGTCTTTAAGAAATCGATTTATTTCAGTACCGAAATAACTATAAAAGCGTTCGTTTCAACAATATGAATTTTATACTAAATACTATTATTGACCATTTCAAACCTGTTTAAGATTATGTCTGCAGATGGTGGGGTTTAAGATTGTGTCTGCAGATGGTGGGGTTTAAGATTGTGTCTGCAGATGGTGGGGTTTAAGATTGTGTCTGCAGATGGTGGGGTTTAAGATTGTGTCTGCAGATGGTGGGGTTTAAGATTGTGTCTGCAGATGGTGGGGTTTAAGATTGTGTCTGCAGATGGTGGGGTTGCATTGAAGGACTTTCACATATTATAACAAACAAACAGCAATGTTTGTTCATAACGTAATTACAACATTTTTCCAAAACGATTAATTTCTAGAACGGACCCAAAGATTGAACATAATATTTTGTGTTGGAAAAAAGGGGCTATACTATAAAATAACCTGGACCTCGTACGTAAAATCTGATCCTACTGGGGTGGGGGGGGGCGCACACCTTTATTTCTAATTTAAATTTACTTTTAAAAATTGTTTTCCAAACAATAGATTTGCTTGATGTTCAAAAATGTCAAATGCTCGGGTTGGCAGTTGTTTTTTTTAAGGGGTGGGGGGCTATTTAGGTTTTCGACGACCAAGTCACGTAGACACTGTCTTAAGAACAGTTTCTACACTTACTTAAGCCTGATTTTTATTTATTTATTATTAAACTGTTAACCAAACTTTCTTTTTTTTTATAATTATCCAAAACTCGTTTAAATGGGAATACATGCGTTTCAATGTTTTGTTTTGAATAGAAAATTATTCCCCCAACGGCAATATCAAAGGACGAAATATTTACTACTGACAGTATGACCAGGAGCAATGCTAGGAAACGGTCAGTACAAGTACGACGTACGACTAACTTTTTTCTTTTGACCTATTTGTTCCAAAACAGTTGGGTTTGTAACGGGGATTTTAAATTTGTTTTTGATGTTACGTCTCATGTGATCCAACTTTATCGTGTGATTTTTCTCAGTCACGTGTTTGTCTTCTCACGTGACTTGAAATCTTGTGAGTGGCTGCTTATTTTTAAAATAGGAAAAAATATTATTTTTTAATAAACGTACTAAATTGCCGCCTAGATTCAAGTGTGTAAGCCACCAAAATCCACTGTCTTTGTTTGTATAGTAATCCATACAAACAGTTTATGTGGGGGGGGTGGGGTGAGAGAGAAAGAAGGTTTACTAATAAATACAAGGAGTATCGGCTAAAACATAGCCCAGTTCACAGTCAAATGATACAAAATGAAAGTAAAACAATTATGCATACTGACCGTTACCACTCAGGTAGTAAGCCATGCGCTTTTAAAAACTCGGACCCCGTGGCTCAGCAAGGAATGGAGGGGGGGGGGTCCACCAGAGTGGAATATTTTGGCGGGACTCGAAAAAATTAGTGCGTCGACTGTAGTGTAGACAGTCGAATAGATGCGAACCCAAGCCGCGATGAATATACGCCGAGGGAAAGACAGACACAGACTGAGGTAGATAGACCATGATGGAAATATCTTCAACAGCTGGGAATCCAAGAATAGCGTAATTTCTTTAGGCACATGTCAATGTAATACGACAGAATTTAATGACTATGTGTGGTTACCTACAAGTAGATATATCCAGGGATCACTTATTGGTTAATAATTTCGAAGTCCACATTTTTTTTAAAAAATCCTTTTTAAAAATCGTTAATAATCATAATCCATCGCAGTTAAATTAATTTTTTTTTAAATATTCAACTAACTACACTTTAAAATTCCGAAACTTGGATCCAACCGAAGAACTGCTGGCAACAGGAGCTGTAACAGATCGCCTCTTACTCTGTCAGAATTGTTTGTTTTTTTACTTGCTGTCGTAATTGTTTGACAATACTGATGGAAAAAGTTGATAATTGATACATTTGATGCAGTTCAAGGGAAGGGGAGGACCACACCACCAGTGACAACCCTTGTGACACCAGTGTCAACCCTTGTGACACCAGTGACAGCCCTTGTGACACCAGTGACAACCCTTGTGACAACAGTGACAGCCCTTGTGACACCAGTGACAACCCTTGTGACAACAGTGACGGCCCTTGTGACACCGGTGACAGCCCTTGTGACACCAGTGACAACTCTTGTGACACCAGTGACAGCCCTTGTGACACCAGTGACAACTCTTGTGACACCAGTGACAGCCCTTGTGACACCAGTCACAACCCTTGTGACACCAGTGACAACCCTTATGACACCGGTGACAGCCCTTGTGACACCAGTGACAACTCTTGTGACACCAGTGACAGCCCTTGTGACTTCAGTTACAGCCCTTGTGACACCCGTGACAACGCTTGTGACACCAGTGACAACCCTTGTGACACCAGTGACAACTCTTGTGACACCAGTGACAACCCTTGTGACACCAGTGTCAACCCTTGTGACACTAGTGACAACCCTTGTGACACCAGTGACAACCCTTGTGACGCCAGTGACAACCCTTGTGACACCAGTGACAACCCTTGTGACACCAGTGACAACCCTTGTGACACCAGTGACAACCCTTGTGACTTCAGTTACAGCCCTTGTGACACCCGTGACAACGCTTGTGACACCAGTGACAACCCTTGTGACACCAGTGATAACCCTTGTGACACCAGTGACAACCCTTGTGACACCAGTGACAACCCTTGTGACACCAGTGACAACCCTTGTGACACCAGTGACAACCCTTGTTACACCAACAATAAACAAAAAATCGCCCCGTTCAATGGCTTTTTTACGTTCACCCCCAGCATCATGTTACTCAAAGAATCCTGTCAGCCTTTTCCTCAAAGTATCCAGAGCCATCTGTAGTCTCCTTGTATGAAGTTAAGTAGTACATTCTACGCCCTGGTCTGTCGTCTCCTTGTATGAAGTAGTACATTCCAAGCCCTGGTCTGTAGCCTCCTTGTATGAAGTAGTACATTCCACGCCCTGGTCTCTCGTCTCCTTGTATGAAGTAGTACATTCCACGCCCTGGTCTGTCGTCCCCTTGTATGAAGTAGCACATTCCACGCCCTGGTCTGTCGCCTCCTATTATATGAAGTTTTGTTTCCGATTTGTTTTCATTTCTCTGACACGGATGACGTCATAAGAAGAGCACCGTTATCAATTTGACAACAGGCCACTGTGCGGAATGCGTACAGTAACTGGGCTCCGTGTCTACTGTCTACAACTGGTACCACGTGATCACAACATCAGCTGTCATAACAATGGGTCGGTTGTTGTGACGTCAGTGTCTTGGTAATCTACGTAAGCAGAGGTGTCCCCCCCACCCCACCCCCTCGTGTGAGGTGCTGCACTGATTTGACTCATTTAGAGGGTGTCACGGGGTATGACAATCGCTGATGACACAAGTCATGGAAATGCAGAGATCACGCGAGATAACACAATACATGTAGCAACTTAGAGATGGACCTTCGCCATGCTCCTTCTAGAATATCTCCATCGGATGTTCCATCTAGAATATCTCCATCGGATGTTCCATCTAGAATATCTCCATTGGATGTTCCATCTGGAATATCCAGTGGATGTCCTATCCAATACAAATACGGATGTTTTAACCGTTTCATATTTACTGATATATCTCATTCAGTATATAAAAGTGTTTAACCCATAATTACGTTGTCGTATGACGTCGTTTAAGCACCACAAGATCTTTAACTATTGGTTGACTGTTTACTTTGTAAAAGTTGCCAGATTTTTGTTTGCCCCAACTTCCCCACCCCTATTTGTTGGTGCACAACTGAACCCTTATTTTTTCCGCCACTTAAATTTAACATGCACTGTTTACACCTCAGATTTATAGCATCAACGTTTAGATTATATATAAATAAAATAATAGTCCAAGTCACTGGCTGGCTGGCTGGCTGGATGTGGAACGCTGAGGAACGATATACAATAGTCTATAGCAGTTGACAAATTGTGTCGTGATTAATAAGCACTGTAAAAATATTTAATATGACTTCATTGTATGATCTTATATTTAATACAAGGCGCGCAAAAAGGTGTGCAAAATAATTATCAATTAAAGACGTGCTGTAAAAAAATTATATGACGTCATTGCTTTAGCTTATATCTTAATTTTGGAAAAGGGAACGATGTAAAAATAGGATTTGAGGATTTATAATTATAAAATACTTTGTGTACATTTCAGGAAGTTTAATATTTCGTATTTATCAAAGAAGGATAATTTACTTGGGGTTTTGACAAAAAAAGTGGGCGCCATAGGCGTCCTAAAGCCGGTGTGGGCGCCTTAGGCGCCCTATAACCCCTAGTTTTAGTATATTTTAAACACTCTCCTGAGTAAAGATATCGAGAACGATAATAATAATAGCAATAATAATAATAATAATAATTACAGAAGCTTTTGCATGAAATTCAAGCTACCATCGTGTTACTCCTAGAAGACTACGTATTTTAATGGGGTCAAATAACACACCTAAAACAATGCACAAAGTAAACAAAACAAACATTTTTTATTTTTTTTAAAAGGACATATTACAACGCAAGTAGGAAAACGAAAGTAAAACTGCTAGGAAACCAGATTTCTTAGAAATTCGCGTGGTAGGTTATTGTGTAGTACACACATTTAATCTCTAGCCTCGGTGACATTTATGGATGATGTGGTGCTATAAATAGATCCACGTCTGAAAATTCCCATTCCCGATAAGGAGCTTTCTATCCGAGGAAACAATAGGCCTACCATGGAGAAAGTGGTCGGAATAAGAGAAAGGGATAAAAAAAAAGAGATAGAAAGAAAGAGAGAGAGAGAGAGAGAAAAGTTAAAAAATTGGACTTTGAGAGAGTATGTTATATATTTTGAGAAATGGAAAGAAATGGGCGAAGAGAGGGAAAAGGGGAGAGTGCGAAAAAAAGGTATAAAAGAGAATACAAAAACTCACTCTAACCCCAAATAATACGATTAAATCTGTCAACCGGAAACTGCGCAGTCCAAGTTGTTCGGAAGTTGTTTCACCATCGACCTGTTTACTCAATATTTAGGAGTTCACCCTCATTGGAAGAGGTATCTTAACTCTGGTGTAATGGGAGGCACCGTTGTTGCCACCTGCCCATCGGGGTTTTTCAGGCAACAGGTAGAAGATCGTCCCATGTCTCTTTGCAAGTTGTCTTGTCTTGTTTTCGTTTTGTTGTAAATTGGCCGATCACGGAGATTTAACCCTGGACCTACAGTGATTCCCAGAGTGTGTTATGCGCACCTATGTGGGTACGGGAAGAGTTATCTTTTCTATACAGAAGATAATTGCGTCCTACGTTCTGGTAATACTGGTATTGGCAAGTGAGCAGCGTTCACAGGCTCCGAATATGAGGGACGAAGCAATTTCCCAGCCGCCCTTATTGCTTCCCTAACTAGAGTCATGTGCTGGGTGGACTAAGGGACACGGGTTCGGGAACGAATCCCTGCCTTCACGGAGATTCGAACCTGTGACCTCGGTACTCCAAACAAGCGCGCATGCCACTCGACCCACCCTTTGAAGGTGATATGCGCTACACCAGTAAGAAAGAGAAACACTGCTGTCCAGTTGGGAAGTTGGGACCATAGAGCATTATCACCGTGATCGTCATATACGCTACATTTAGGTGAACACCCCACACACCGGTTGAGGCGACAAATAGAAGGCGCCAATTTAAAGCTGGTGTTAAGACCCCACCCCTCCCCCACAAATACAGAGTACACAAGTAAATAAAGTGTCAAGGTCAACCCCCCTCTACACCCCCCCCCCTTTTTTTTTCTCCTATATCCGGCCCAAGCCCGGCTACTACATTATTTCCATTCACAGATACGAAACTCGGGGCTAAAAGATCAAAAAGCGGATAAAAACAAGAGCAGGCGTCAAACGGGTACCACGTGTCACGCGCTGCTCACCGAGTTAAAATCTTGATTGAGACCTCCCTTTTAAACCACGTGCTATGACGTAGGAGCCAACCACGAGAAACGGACGCCCGTGAATTGGCCGAGGCTGAGGAGGAGGGTTGATGGGGGGTGAGCCGCGGAAAGATAAACAAAAACGACTGGAAGCCGGTGGTGACCATATGGCGGCGAACATCCCACCAACATCCCACGCTCTGGTCGTGTCCGAAGTTTGGTCTTACGATGTTCGCCATTTTGTCGTCGTCTGGCTCTCGTGGTAGCAGGTGTGACGTGGAGTCTCGTGGTAACAATGCCGTCCTTGTTGTAACAATGTTAATGCGCGCGTCATGTGAAAACCATAAAGTTGTGGTGGTTGGGGTGGTTGAGGGAGATGTGGTGGTGATTTTTAACGGAGAGAGGTCTGGGGAAAAGAAAAGGGGGGGGCAGAGATTTTAAGTGACAGAAGCCTGGAAGGAGATTTTGGGATATAACTGAAGGAAATAGGGATATTTACGTGATGGTCATGAAATAGTTAGGGATATTTATAGAACAATCTCGTCACGTGATGGTAATGAAATAGTTGGGGATATTTATAGAACAATCTCGTCACGTGATGGTCATGAAATAGTTAGGGATATTTATAGAACAATCTCGTCACGTGATGGTCATGAAATAGTTTGGGATATTTAGAGAGCAATCTCGTCACGTGATGGTCATGAAATAGTTTGGGATATTTAGAGAGCAATCTCGTCACGTGATGGTCATGAAATAGTTTGGGATATTTAGAGAACAATCTCGTCACGTGATGGTCATGAAACAAAAATAGTCCTAAAATTTTGGGGCATTATAAATCTGATACGATTGAACAAGAAAAGTTTCTGGCGCGGTTTAAAGCCAATAGGTTCCACAACGAGGCAGGTAGCTGAACGCCAATGGCACACAGACCACTAGTTTATGACTGTGCATTCCTCAGAAAGACTAATCTCCTCTCTGACTCTTCATTGGATCAGTGTTGTGGAATTCAAGAGTCGCAGAGTTAAAGCCCCTGACCAAACCGATATCTCTGAACACTTGTGGCTATTTACCAACACAAGATGCACCGAAGATCCAGCGTCGTACAGGAAGTACCGAGGAAACGCGGTGGTCCGACTCTGATCGGTGTTGTCGGTCAACTGCGTAGTTATTTGATGTAAGGAAGCAGCGAAAAGCTAGGGCTGGGCGGCAGCACCCTTGTCAGATGTCTAGGCCACTGTACAGCCAGCCGTAGCTTGCAAGGTGGGGTCGGTGTGATGTAAAAGTATTGAGCAGTCATTGGTTGATCCATCTGATTGGATGCCTTGTCAATTAGGACATGGGCGTAGCTAGGGAGGCGTCGAGAGACTTGTCACCCCCTCCTATACTTTTTTTTTATTTTTTAAGAATTGGAACGAAAATACCGCCTCTTAACATATGAAAAAAGCACCGACTGTGTAGCTGTGTAGCACCGGCTGTGTAGCACCGGATGTGTAGGACCATGGCCTCTCCCACCATACAACCCTTTACTACGTCACCTCTACGGGGGTTTCATAGAACGTGTTCAATTCCCAATGATAATGATTGCCTTCGAGGTTATGAGAAGTAACGGAATAGAAAGTGTGGCTGTCAATCTGCGTTCTCAACCCCCTACACCTGGTTGTGTCAGATCCACTGTAATTTGTTTATCAAGTGACGCTACTTTGAAATACAAATTCCGTCACGCTGTTGGGTGGGAGACTGAACTAAGTTGGATCTAATCCCTAATAACCCACTCATTGCCATTCGTCGCTCGTGCTAGACCATGGCCCGTCACAACCCAGCGAACTTCAATGCACGCCATGGTCAATGGAGGGGACTGCACTATGTCGGCGGTGGGAGGTGTGGAGGAGTGGAGGGAGGGGGTTGAGGGAGGGGGGTGTGGGAGGTCATACCACGTGGTGGACAAGCGAGGTGCGAACGATCAGTGTAACAATGCCACGCAATCGTCTGCCAAGCAACATCAATGAAATAAGGGACGTGTGATAGCAAGGGTAACTATGTAGGTCAGAGGAAATGGTGTGGGCGCCAGAGTAAGTGGATTGTGGGGAGGTGGGGGAAGGGAGGTGAGGCTATGCAGGAGTTGGTCACATGAACTCATGTGGGAGAAAGAGAAACAGTGAAGAGAGAAATAGAGGCATAGAGATGACAGAGAGGAGAAAGTAAGTCAGAGAAGAGAGAGAGAGAGTGAAAGAGAGCGGATGTGTATTAAATATTAAAACGTAGAGAGAGTCTTACTGATAAGGAAACGATCTCTGGCAGATGGCGAACTGAACGAACGATCGATGAAGGGGCGGGTATTGCTGGGGGGGGGGAGTTATAAACCAGGGAAGGAAGTGACGCTGAGTAGCGGTGTCAGTTCGCTGATGACGTCATGAACGGTTCTTATCTTCCGGCTTTATCACGACCCAATTGTCACGTGACTGTGGCCTCACCGTTAGTGTGATCTTCGGGTCCGTGATCGTCATCGTGATCACATGACCAAACGAGTTTGTGGCCAGCAGCAAGCTTCAGCCAGACTTGAGGTTTAGGGTTCACTTACGTGCACCTTCAGCGAGACTTGGGTTTAGGGTTCTCTCACGCACAGCTTTAGCGAGACTTGGGTTTTAGGTTTTACCAACGCGCAGCTTCAGCGTGTCTTTAGGTTTAGGGTTCACTCACGCACAGCTTCAGCGTGACTTGGGGTTTAGGTTTCACCAACGCACAGCCTCAGCGTGACCTGTACGACGTAGTTCTCCTGCCTCCACCTCGCCACCATGGACCCGGGCGACGACAACACAGTGACTTGATTTGATATCGACCCGCCGTCACGTACTGAATGTTCCCTCCATCGACCCGTCCATGTCTTCGATGTACACATCGATCTGAGATTGTACTCGGATCACTTATTGATCTGTTCACGTACGCTGCTGGCAGATCGATCCCACTTGAAAATATCGATTCATATCGGCAAAGAAATAATCAATATCAACATTCATCAATACAATTATCACCCCGCCCCCAACCCTCTCACAGCAACAACAAAAAGTCACAGAACAGTCAAAATTGTATCATTATTTTTAGACCATATTATAAAATATGATTAAATAGGAATCAAATAATTAAAATAACAAAAAATAATTATTTATATTTAAAAAAAAATTAATTAATGAGATATTCTTATTTCATTGAAATCTTTGTTACAATGACGGAACAATCCGAAATCGTCAAGTGTGAAGAGAGCCTAAGTATAAGCAGTTGTACGTTTGATTGATGTTGAGTTGTACTATTAGGGTTTTAGTGTGTATTGGGTTTATTGTGTTTATTTGGGTGTTAGGTCAGCAAGTGCAATTGAAGTTCTAACTTATAATAATTAATTTAGTAATATTTAAGTTTAAGCGGCTCGTTAACACGACACGAATGAACCAAAAATAAAAATAATAAAATAAAATAAACTCATACAAATAAATACGCACGATTCTGATACAATTAATATTCTTCTTTAACAACACGTAACTTAGATAGCAGTAAACAAATTTAAGATATGATCCATCACGATAGGCGACAAAAAAATACAATCATAACAGGTAACAACAATCAATGATATTGACACGCGTTATCATTCCCTCTCTTTCTCTCTCTCTTTCTCTTTCTCTTTCTCTTTCCGCCCTTCTGTGTTCTCTTCTCACGTGTTTCTTGTTATCCTGTGTTATCTTTGTTCACCCCCTCCTCCCCCTATTTCTACCAACTTTATTGGAACGTTCCAGACATACGATCAACCAGAACAATAACCTTTCTGCAATGTTCCCTTAAGCTGCGCGGCCGCGCACATATCTGACAGACGCAGCGCAGCAGTTTAGAATTACAGCGCAGGAAATTATCTAAAATATTGCACAAAAAATTAATGTTTGCAACTTTGCAAACGGATCAGCTAACCTGATAGGGAACATTGGTCCTCTGTTGACGTGTGGGCGGAGCTACGCGCCTCCTAGGTCAGTGGTGTAACCCTGGGTCATGACCTCCACCTCATGGGTCTCACTATGGCAATGAACATCTCGTCAACTAGATGAGGTCAGCTGGTCCATACCCAAGTGTCATGAGGTCAACTGGGCCATGTCTATATTTCATTAGGTCAACTGGGCCATGTCTATAATTTATTAGTTCAACTGGGCCATGTCTATAATTTATTAGGTCAACTGGGCCATGTCTATATTTCATTAGGTCAACTGGGCCATGTCTATAATTTATTAGTTCAACTGGGCCATGTCTATAATTTATTAGGTCAACTGGGCCATGTATATATTTCATTAGGTCAACTGGACCATGTCTATAATTTATTAGGTCAACTGGGCCATGTCTATATTTCATTAGTTCAACTGGACCATGTCTATATTTCATTAGGTCAACTGGGCCATGTCTATATTTCATTAGGTCAACTGGGCCATGTCTATATTTTATTAGGTCAATTGGACCATGTCTATAATTTATTAGGTCAACTGGACCATGTCTATATTTCATTAGTTCAACTGGACCATGTCTATATTTCATTAGGTCAACTGGGCCATGTCTATATTTCATTAGGTCAACTGGGCCATGTCTATATTTTATTAGGTCAATTGGACCATGTCTATAATTTATTAGGTCAATTGGACCATGTCTATAATTTAATAGGTCAACTGGACCATGTCTATATTTCATTAGGTCAACTGGACCATGTCTATAATTTATTAGGTCGACTGGACCATGTATATATTTCATTAGGTCAACTGGGCCATGTCTATAATTTATTAGGTCAACTGGACCATGTCTATAATTTATTAGGTCAACTGGACCATTTCTATATTTCATTAGGTCAACTGGACCATGTCTATATTTCATTAGGTCAACTGGACCATGTGTATATTTCATTAAGTCAACTGGGCCATGTCTATATTTCATGAGGTCAACTTGGCCATGTCTATAATTTATTAGGTCAACTGGGCCATGTCTATAATTTATTAGGTCAACTGGACCATGTCTATATTTCATTAGGTCAACTGGGCCATGTCTATATTTCATTAGGTCAACTGGGCCATGTCTATAATTTATTAGGTCAACTGGACCATGTCTATTATTTATTAGGTCAACTGGGCCATGTCTATAATTTATTAGGTCAACTGGACCATGTCTATATTTCATTAGGTCAACTAGACCATGTCTATATTTCATTAGGTCAACTGGGCCATGTCTATAATTTATTAGGTCAACTGGGCCATGTCTATAATTTATTACGTCAACTGGGCCATGTCTATATTCCATGTGGTCAATTGGACCATGTCTATTATTTATTAGGTCAACTGGGCCATGTCTATAATTTATTAGGTCAACTGGGCCATGTCTATAATTTATTAGGTCAACTGGGCCATGTCTATATTTCATTGGGTCAACTAGGCCATGTCTATATTTCATTAGGTCAACTGGGCCATGTCTATATTTCATTAGGTCAACTGGGCCATGTCTATAATTTATTAGGTCAACTGGGCCATGTCTATATTTTATTAGGTCAACTGGACCATGTCTATATTTCATGTGGTCAACTGGGCCATGTCTATATTCCATGTGGTCAACTGGGCCATGTCTATAATTTATTATGTCAACTGGGCCATGTCTATAATTTATTAGGTCAACTGGACCATGTCTATATTTCATTAGGTCAACTGGGCCATGTCTATAATTTATTATGTCAACTGGGCCATGTCTATAATTTATTAGGTCAACTGGGCCATGTCTATAATTTATTAGGTCAACTGGGCCATGTCTATAATTTATTAGGTCAACTGGGCCATGTCTATATTTTTGGGTCAACTAGGCCATGTCTATATTTCATTAGGTCAACTGGGCCATGTCTATATTTCATTAGGTCAACTGGGCCATGTCTATAATTTATTAGGTCAACTGGGCCATGTCTATATTTTATTAGGTCAACTGGACCATGTCTATATTTCATGTGGTCAACTGGGCCATGTCTATATTCCATGTGGTCAACTGGGCCATGTCTATTATTTATTATGTCAACTGGGCCATGTCTATAATTTATTAGGTCAACTGGACCATGTCTATATTTCATTAGGTCAACTGGGCCATGTCTATATTTTATTATGTCAACTGGACCATGTCTATATTTCATGAGGTCAACTGGGCCATGTCTATATTTCGTGTGGTCAACTGGACCATGTCGATGTTTCATGAGGTGGTCAACTGGGCCATGTCTATATTTCATGAGGTGGTCAACTGGGCCATGTCTATATTTCATGGGGTCAACTGGGCCATGTCTATATTTCATGGGGTCAACTGGACCATGTCTATATTTCATGAGGTGGTCAACTGGGCCATGTCTATATTTCATGGGATCAACTGGACCATGTCTATATTTCATGAGGTGGTCAACTGGGCCATGTCTATATTTCATGACGTGGTCAACTGGGCCATGTCTATATTTCATGGGGTCAACTGGGCCATGTCTATATTTCATGGGGTCAACTGGACCATGTCTATATTTCATGAGGTGGTCAACTGGGCCATGTCTATATTTCATGAGGTGGTCAACTGGGCCATGTCTATATTTCATGAGGTGGTCAACTGGGCCATGTCTATTTTTCATGAGGTGGTCAACTGGGCCATGTCTATATTTCATGGGGTCAACTGGGCCATGTCTATATTTCATGGGATCAACTGGGCTATGTCTATATTTGATAGGGTCAACTGGGCAATGTCTATATTTTATTAGGTCAACTGGACCATGTCTATATTTTATTAGGTCAACTGGACCATGTCTATATTTTATGGGGTCAACTGGACCATGTCTATATTTTATTAGGTCAACTGGACCATGTCTATATTTCATTAGGTCAACTGGGCCATGTCTATATTTCATTGGGTCAACTGGGCCATGTCTATAATTTATTATGTAAACTGGGCCATGTCTATAATTTATTAGGTCAACTGGGCCATGTCTATATTTCATTGGGTCAACTGGGCCATGTCTATAATTCATTATGTCTACTGGGCCATGTCTATAATTTATTATGTCAACTGGACCATGTCGATATTTCATGAGGTGGTCAACTGGGCCATGTCTATATTTCATGAGGTGGTCAACTGGGCCATGTCTATATTTCATGGGTCAACTGGGCCATGTCAATATTTCATGAGGTTGTCAACTGGGCCATCTCTATATTTCATGGGGTCAACTGGGCCATGTCTATATTTCATTGGGTCAACTGGGCCATATCTATATTTGATGAAGTGGTCAACTGGACCATGTCTATATTTCATGAGGTGGTCAACTGGGCCATGTCTATATTTCATGGGGTCAACTGGGCCATGTCTATATTTCATGGGGTCAACTGGATCATGTCTATATTTCATGAGGTGGTCAACTGGGCCATGTCTACATTTCATGAGGTGGTCAACTGGGCCATGTCTATATTTCATGAGGTGGTCAACTGGGCCATGTCTATATTTCATGAGGTGGCCAACTGGGCCATGTCTATATTTCATGAGGTGGTCAACTGGGCCATGTCTATATTTCATGAGGTGGTCAACTGGGCCATGTCTATATTTCATGGGGCCAACTGGGCCATGTCTATATTTCATGGGGTCAACTGGGCCATGTCTATATTTCATGGGGTCAACTGGGCCATGTCTATATTTCATGAGGTGGTCAACTGGGCCATGTCTATATTTCATGGGGTCAACTGGGCCATGTCTATATTTCATGGGGTCAACTGGGCCATGTCTATATTTCATGAGGTGGTCAACTGGGCCATGTCTATATTTCATGAGGTGGTCAACTGGGCCATGTCTATATTTCATGAGGTGGTCAACTGGGCCTTGTCTATATTTCATGAGGTGGTCAACTGGGCCATGTCTATATTTTATTAGGTCAACTGGGCCATGTCTATATTTTATTAGGTCAACTGGACCATGTCTATATTTCATGGGGTCAACTGGACCATGTCTATATTTTATTAGGTCAACTGGACCATGTCTATATTTTATTAGGTCAAATGGACCATGTCTATATTTCATGGGGTCAATCGGACCATGTCTATATTTTATTAGGTCAACTGGACCATGTCTATGTTTTATTAGGTCAACTGGACCATGTCTATATTTTATTAGGTCAACTGGACCATGTCTATATTTCATGAGGTCAATCGGACCATGTGTACCGGTACATAATATTGACAATAACTTTGGATGCCAGTGTGAAACAGAGACATGATCTATCACATTTGAGAACCCTTGAGGCAGCAGGTCAGTTTGGTAAGTGAGTCAGTCGGGCCAACAGGTCTGTTTGGTAAGTGAGTCTGTCGGGCCAACAGGTCTGTTTGGTAAGTGAGTCAGTCGGGCCAACATTGACAACACACAGGAATTTAATTCAACTTTTTTCCATGAGCACAAACACACCTGGACCCGAAGGGAAATCTGCGTGCAAGTTGGTGTGACCTTGTGTCAGCAGAGGTCATTACCCGGCTTGACCTCAGTAAGACAAAAGTTTGTGTGTGTGGGGGGGAAAAGGGGGGGGTACTTTGTCGCCGCACAAAGTAATTAACCTCTGAGTGTTGTCGAGATAGTTGTAGGTCTTGTGTACATCAATAGAAACAACAATGGCGTGCGGTTATCACTTCTATTATATTGGCAACTAACTTGTTATAGTATAGTCCTCAAGGTCAAATATAACACAAGCTTAAGCTATTCAGTCTATCGCTGACCCAGTCTATTACCGATCCATTCTATCACTGTTTCTATCACTGATCCAGACTAATACTGATCCAGTCAATTACTGATCTATTCTGTTATTGATCTAGTCTATTATGTATTCAGTCTATCATTGTTTTTCTCACTTATTCAGACTAATACTGATCTAGCCTTTAATTAACACAGTCTATAAATGATTAAGTCTATAATTGATTCAGTCTATAATTGATTCAGTCTATAATTGATCCAGTCTATCATTGATCCAGTCTATCATTGATCCAGTCTATCATTGATCCAGTCTATCATTGATGCAGTCTATCATTGATCCAGTCTATCATTGATCCAGTCTATTCAAATGACAATGCGCCAAAAGCCCTAGACGGCCCTGAAGAATGTAACGTGGTGACCTTGTTGCCGAGTTTGTTTTCGTTATTTGCGGGTCCCGAAAATAGCCGTCTGGTCTCGTCGTCCATGTTGACCCAGAAGGGACATGAGACCTTCAGGTCATCTGACCGTTGTGTGGACTCCCATTTCCCATCCATTTATCGAGGATGAGTTAAGACAAGGGTTCTCACGTGGTTCGTCTGCTCACGGTGCGTTGTTAGGTTTCACATCACACCGGGGGAAAATGGCTTGCTTGAAGGTGTCTTGCGAGAAAGTATGCCGCCTGCTGTCTGTCGTCTGCTGTTACCCGTCTGCTTTCTTCCGCCTGCTGTCTGATGTCTTCTGTATGCCTTCTGCTTTCTTCCGTCTGCTGTCTGGTGTCTTCTGACAGCCTTCTGATGTCTTTTTGTCCACTACTGTCTGTCAACATGTTGTCTGTTTCCACACAGCCTGATATATTCCGCCTGTTGACTGTCTTCTCCTCTGCTGTCTGTCTTCTGTTGCCCGCTGTCACGGTTCTATACAACCATCAAAACACGACAGAACAACTAGATCGTGTTTTGATTATTCTCGGTCCGGGGGCGGATTGAGGCAAGGTGAATTTGTTTTTTTTGTTTTTCGGGGGTGGGGGGGGTATTGTCTCATTCCATCTTTATGATGACTCCGATTCTCGTCCCTGAAACGGCAGACGATTGTTTTGTTTGAGACGTTTAGCAGAAGTCAGTTCTCCGTTGTTTCTCAATCTGGTCAACGAGTGGCGACTCCACTGCTTGGGGTAGGTAACCGGTCAACAGATTTCTACGTGACACGAGCTTTAATTGGTGTCTTTGAATTGTAGATTTATAAGTTGACGGGATCATCTCTTGTGTCAGCCAATATGCTGATAGATCGTAGATCAAAGATCATAGATCCTTCTTTGCTGATTAAAAAATAAAAAAGACCATGCATGTGACAAACCCATTACTTATTCCACCCAGTACTAATCCTAACATGTACATAACCAACCCAGTACTTAATCTTAACCAACCCTGTCCCTGACAGACCCTGTCTTAGAATGACCTTATTTTATTTTAGAAATTTATTCATTCACAAAACCAAGTCACAAACAATGAACTTAACAAAAAACGATGACAAGACACTACAACCAGACAAACAAGGTTTATAACAACCAGACACACAAGGTTTATAACAACCAGACATACAAGGTTTATAACAACCAGACACACAAGGTTTATAACAACCAGACACACAAAGTTTATAACAACCAGACACACAAGGTTTATAACAACCAGACACACAAGGTTTATAACAACCAGACATACAAGGTTTATAAAAACCATACAGACATACAAGGTTTATAACAACCAGACACACAAGGTTTATAACAACCAGACATACAAGGTTTATAAAAACCAGACAGACATACAAGGTTTATAACAACCAGACACACAAGGTTTATATCAACCAGACACACAATGTTTATAACAACCAGACGACACACAAGGTTTATAACAACCAGACATACAAGGTTTATAACAACCAGACAGACACACACGGTTTATAACAACTAGACACACAATGTTTATAACAACTAGACACAAAAGGTTTATAACAACCAGACACACAACGTTTCTATCAACCAGACACACAAGGTTTATAACAACCAGACGACACACAAGGTTTATAACAACCAGACGACACGCAAGGTTTAAAACAACCAGACACAAGGTTTATAAAAACTAGAGACACAAGGTTTATAGCAACCAGACGCACAATGTGTTTAACAACTAGACACACAAGTTTATAACAACCAGACGACACACAAGGTTTATAACAACCAGACGACACGCAATGTTTATAACAACCAAACGGACACACAAGGTTTATAACAACCAGACACCCAAGGTTTATAACAACCAGACGACACACAATGTTAATAGATTTTGAAACTTAATTATATCTCAGCACCGCCCCTCTGTCACGTGTGAATAACGAGTTGGATGACGGAGAGGTCACGTGAGTGAAAGTGCGGGAAGAAATGGGAAGAAGGTTCGAGAGTATTATCAGAGTTGGAGAAGTTCTGCGTGTAATGGCGGATGTGTGTTTGAGGACTCCACGTTGTATAACCTCAAATAATATATGTTCTGTACATAGTGTGGATATTAAAGTTGTGTTATTGAAACCAATTCTTCAGAGGATTATTGTATGCAAGGTTATGTATTGAGAGAACGTCTACAAGATACACTTATAAGTAAAACATCACAAAGATGTTACACCCAAAATCTCCCCCCCCTCATCTCAGTTTCATAAATAAAGTTCATGTATTTTGCGTGGTGAGAGTTTTAAGTGAATGATATCTGGAGTAATGTCTAGGGGGTTAGGGAGAGGGGGTTGGGAAAGGGGGTTAGGGAGAGGGTGTTGGGAGAGGGGTTAGGGAGAGGGGGTTGGGAGATGGGGTTAGGGAGAGGGGTTAGGGAGAGGGTTGGAAGAGGGGATGGGAGAGTTGGTTATAGAGAGGGGGTTATGACAGGGGTTTGGGAGAAGGGGTTAGGAGATAAGGTTGGGAGAGTGGGTTGGGAGAGTGGGTTGGTAGAGTGGGTTGGGAGAGTGGGTTGGGAGAGGGGGTTGGGAGAGTGGGTTGGGAGAGTGGGTTGGGAGAGTGGGTTGGGAAAGGGGGTTAGGGAGAGGGGGTTAGGGAGAGGGGGTTAGGGAGAGGGGGATAGGGAGAGGGGGTTAGGGAGAGGGGGATAGGGAGAGGGGGATAGGGAGAGGGGGATAGGGAGAGGGGGTTAGGGAGAGGGGGATAGTGAGAGAGGGATAGGATGAGGGGGTTAGGGAGAGGGGGATAGGGAGAGGGTGATAGGGAGAGAGGGGATAGGGAGAGGGGGATAGGGAGAGGGGGATAGGGAGAGGGGGATAGAGTATGAGAGTGGGTTTGTATGATTATTTGTGTTTGGTGTTTAGTGATTTGTTATGTGTGGTTTTAGGTGTTATGTATTATTTGGTTTTTGTTTTATTGGTGGTGAGTATGTGGTTTGGTTTTGTGGTGTTTTAAGTTGGTGTGTATGGGTTGTTGGGGTGTTAGTTTTTGTGGTTTTGTGGATTAGGTTGGGTGTATGTTGTTTAGTTTGTTGGTGTTTTGTGTTATGACTGGTTTTTATGTTTGTAAGTGGGTGTAATTTCGATAGGGGTAGCAAGTCATGTATGTCTTTGTGGACATTTATTATGTGCAGGAAGTTGATTCTTAGGATGGAGTGGGTAACACACAAAAAGTGAATAAAATTATTTTTTAAAAGATTGGGTTTTGTAATGGGTAGTGGGGGTTTATTAGTTTTATTGATAGGGAGGTTTATTATTTTTTTTGTTTTTTTTTAGTGATGGAAAAGTTAATGGAGTATGTGGTAGGTAGGTGGGGGTTAGGTTGTAGTTTATGGTAAATTTTATTTTTGTTATTTGGGGTTGTTGTGTTGAGTTTTATGTGGTGGTGATAAATTTGTTATGGTTGGTATAGGTGATTGAGGTGGGGATGGGTTTGGTGTAATTTGGATTGGATAATTGAATGTATTTAAATATTTATTTAAATATATATGGTAGTGGTTGATGTGGATGGTGTTAGGGGAGGGTTTTTGGGGAGTAGAAGTGTTATGGTGTGTTGGGAAGGGTTGGTATGATATAGCAGTTGGAATATGAAGTGTTGGTATGGATAGGGATTTGGGATAGAATTTTTGTTGTTGGGTATGGATAGGATGTGGATAAGAAAAAAGTTGTTGATGAAAAGGAAGTTGGGATAAAAGATGTGTGGTATGGGATAGGAGTGGGGAAGAATTGTGGGTTATGAATAGGGGATGTGGAGAGATAGAAGTGTGGTTGATAGAGTTTGATAGAATTTGTGTGTAATAAGGAGAATGTGTGGGGTGGTAGGTTGTTTTGGATATAGGGTGTGGGTATGGGTGTGGGGTGGATATTGTGTGGTAGAGGGTGTTGATGGGGTGTTGGGTTGGTGTGTTTAGAGTGGGATAAGGTGGAAGTGTTAAGATGATAGGATGAGGTAGAATGGAAGTATGTAAGAGAAATATATAATGAAAAAAACAAAAAAGAAAGGGAGAGGGTGGAGGTAAATTATTAAAAAAGATGAATAATAAAAGATGAATATGGAGAATATAAGGGAAAAAAGTGTAGATGGAATAATAGGGGATATTAAGTGTTTTTTTATATATTATTGATTAATAAGGTAAGGTATGATTATTGATATGAGTAGAGAAAGGAGTGGTTTGTATATCAGAGAGTTAAATGAATGGGGGTAGATGAGAGTGGATTAAAGTTGGGTTAGTTGTGATTAGGATGAGGAAAGAGGAGGGAGAGATGAATTATGAGAAATAATTTTGAAAATAGGGAGATATTATTTATTTAGATTATTGGGATTTTTATATTTAGGATGAGTTTTTGTTTAATAGTAATGATAAATATAGTAGATTTGGAATAGGGGTATAGATAATTGGGAATTGGGGGAATTATGATAGGAATGGGGAATGAGGGGAATAGGATAGATTGGGGAATAGGAATAGAGGTTAATTGGGAATATGAATTAGGATAGGGATTGGGGAATATGAAGTTAAGTATTGGTTTTTTTTGGTGTGTGTGGATGGTTATATGAAAGTTTTTGTTTGTAGTTTTGTTTGTGTATTTTTTGAGTGGAAAGGGAAGTTGATATTGATGGAATGATTTAGGGTAGAGATTAATTGATGAGAATGATAAGGTAGATAATTTAGGTAAAGGGTGGAGAGGAATAGAGTAGTTATTTGTATTTAAAAAGATAGGGTAGTTGAGAGTTGTAGGATCAGTGTTTTTGTTTTTTGGTGAGGGGGGGTTTTGTTTTGTTTTTTATTGGATTGGTGTGTTTTTTTTGTGTAGTTTTGTGTTTAGGATTAGTAGTTTTAGAGTTTGTATGGGGTGGGTGAGGAGTTGTAGTATGTAAGTAGTATTTTGGTGGTTGTTGTTGAGGGATATGGGATTAGTTTGGTTTAGGTTGGTATGAAAGATGTTTTGATTTTGGTAGGGTAGGTGATTGGGATTTATGTAATGAGTGAAATAGATAGGGGAATTTGGATGAGGGGGAGTAGATTTTGTGTGTTTTTTTTATGATTGTTGGTTTGTTTTTGTGTTGTTTTAATTGTGTTGTGTTTGTATTGGTGAGTTAGTAGTGTGTGTTTGTTTTAGGGAATTTTAAGTTTGATTTTATTGTTGTTGAGTTAGAAGATTATTGAGGGTTATTTTTTTAATTGAAGATTGGTGGGTTTTAGGTATAGAAGAGGATGGTTAGTTTTGGGTATTTGGGATATAAAGATTGGGTATTTGGGAGGGTGGGGTTTGGAAATTTATTATTAATTGTTATGTGGGATTTTATGTATAAATTAGTGTTGTGTGTTAGTTATGTATTATGGTTTTGGATGTTAGAGTAATAGGTGTGGTGGAATTAGGGTTATTTTAATGAATTTGTTATTTAAGGGGATAATTTGTTCTGTGTTATGTTAATTTGATGGGTTGTAGTATGGATGTTGGTTAGGTTATGTTGAGTGTGTTTTTTGGATGTGGTTGATTATATGGTTTTTTTTTGATTGTATGATGTGATTGTAGGTTATTGGAAGTGGTTGTTTTTTAGGAGAATGGTTCATTTGTTTAGGGAGGGGGGTGTGAATTATGGTTTTGGTTGGAGGTGGTGTTTGTTTGTTCTATTTTGGGGTAGGGGGTGGATGATTATGGGGGAAGGAGAAATGAAATATAGTATAGGAGTGGGGATTTTAGTGTGGATTTATGGAAGGGGAGAGGATGTTAATGGGTGTGATGGTTAATGATATGAGGTGTTAGGGTTTAGGTTATAGAATTATTTTATAGGTATATTAGGTGTTTTGGGAGTTGGGGATTGAAGAAGAGGTGGATTATGTAGAGGATGTGGTGTGGTGGAAATGTAGGATGAGTGTTAAGTTGTTTGTGATGTGGATGGTATGTGTGGAGTGTGTGTGGAGTGTTGTAGGGTTGAGTGGTGGTTGTGTGATGTGTTGTTGAGTGTAATGTTTGTGGTTGGGTAGAGTGGGTTGGTGTGGGGTGTTGTGGGTTGTGGTGGTAGGTTGGTAATTTAGAGGAAAGTTTAGTTAGTTTGGATAAGGTTGTTGGGATTAGGGTGTTATGGTGGGGGTTTGATGTGTGTTTGTTTGATAGTGATTGTTAGATTAGTATGGGGGTAGAGGGAGATAGTAGTAATTTGTAGAGTGTTTATGAGAGAAGGTGGTGAGTATGGTTGGTAGATATAAAGTATTAATAAATATGGAAGAGGGAGTGTTTTGAGTTATGTTGTTGGGGGTGTGGTGTTGGGGTTTTGTTTTTGGGTATGTGGGAGAGATGGAAGAGATGTGTGTGGGTGGGGTGGTGGGGTGTTGTGGTTTTGTGGGGTTGTGGTGGGTGTTGTGGTTGGTGGGTTTTGTGTTGTGGTGTGTTTGTGTGGGTTGTGGGTGTTGTTTTTGGGTGATGTGGTGTGTTTGTTTGGTGGTGGTGTGGTGTTTTGTTTGGTGGTTGTGGGTTGTGTTGGGTTTGTTTGTGGGTGGGTGGTGTTGGGGTTGTTGTTTGGGGTTGGGTGGGGGTTGGGGTGGGTGTTGGGGGTGGGTTGTGTTGTGGGTTGGGGGTGGGTGTGGGGGGTGGGGGGTGGTGTTGTGGTGGGGTGGGGTTGGTGTGTGGTGTGGGGGGGGTGGGTTGTTGTGGGTGGGGGGGGGTGGGGGTTGGGGTTTGGTTGGTGTTGGTGTTGTGGGGTTTTGTGGGTGGGGTGGGGGTTGTGTTGGGGGGGTGGGTGGTGGGTTGTGTGGGGGGTTGGGGGGTGGGGGGGTGTTTGGGGGTGTGTGGGGTGGTGGTTGTGGTTGGGGTGTGGGGGGGGGGTGGTGTGGGGTGGTTGTGTGGTGGTTGTTGGGTGGGGGTTGGTGGGGGGGTTTGTGTGGTGTTGTGGTTGGTGTGGGGGTGGTGGGGGTGGGTGGTGGGGTGGGTGGGGGTGGGGGGGTGGGTGGGGGTGGGGGTGGGGTGGGGTTGTGGGTGTGGGGGTGGGGGGTGTGGTGGGTGGGGGTGGGGGGGGGTGTGGGGTTGGGTGGTGGGGTGTTGTGGTGTTGGGTGGGTTGGGGGTGGTGGGGTTTTGTGGGTGTGGGGGGTGGGTGTGGGTGGGGTGGGGGTTGGGGTGGTGTGGGGGTGTTGGTGGGGGGGGTGTGGTTGGGTGTGGGGTGGGGGTGGGGGTGTTGGTGGGGTTGGTGGGGTGTGGTTTGGTGGGGTGGGGTGGTGGGGGGTGTGGGGTGGTGGGGGGGTGGTGTGGTTGGGGGGGGTGGGGTGGGGGGGTGGGGGTGTTGGTGTGGGGGTGGTTGGGTGGTTGTGGGGTGGGGGTGGGTGGGGGGGGTTGGGTGTTGTGTGGGGGGGTGGGGGGTGGGGGTGGGGTGTGGGGGGGGTGGTGGGTGTGGGTTGGTGTGGGGGGGGGGTGGTTTGTGGTGGGTGGGGGTGTTGGGGGGGTGGGGGTGGGGTGTGGGGGTGGGGGGGTTGGGGTGGGTGTGGGGGTGGTGGGGGTGGGTTTGTGGGTGTGGGTGGGTTGGTGGGTGTGGTGGGGGGGGGGTTGGGGGGTGGGTGGGTGGGGGGGTGGTTGGGGTGGTGGGTTGTGTGGTTGGGGGGGTGGGGGTGGGGGGTTGTGGGTGGGGTGGGTGGGGGGTGGTGGGGGTGGGGTGTGGTTGGGTGGGGGTGGTGGGGTTGGTGTGGGGGTGTGGGGTGTGGGGGGGGTGGTTGTGGTTGGGGTGGGGGGGGTGTGGGGTGGGGGTGTGGGGTGTGGGGTGGTGGGGGGTGGGGGTTGTGTGGGGGTGGGGGGTTGTGGTGGGGTTGGTGGGGTGTTGGGTGGGGTGTTGGGGGTGGGTGGGGGGTTGTGGTGGGGGTGGTGGGGTGGGTTGGGGTGGGGTGTGGGGGGGGTGGGTGGGGTTGTGGGTGGGTGGGGGGGTGTGGTTTGGTGGGGGGGTGTTGGGGTGTGGGGGGGGTGTGGGTGGGTGGGGTGGGTGGGGGGGTTGGTGGGTGTGGGGGGGGGGTGGGGTGGGGGTGTGGGGGGGGTGGGGTGGGGGGGGGGTGTGTGGGGTGTTGGGGGTGGTGTTGGTGGGTGGGGTGGGGGTGGTGGGGTGGGGGTGTGGGGGGTGTGGTTGGTGGGGGGGGTGGTGGGGGGGTGTGGGTTGTGGGGGGGTGGGGTGTGGGTGGGGGTGGGTTGGTGTGGGTGGGGTGGGGGGGGGTGGGGGTGGTTGTGGGGGGGGTGTGGGGTTGTGGTGGTGGGGGTGGGGTGTGGGGGTGGTGGGGTGTGGTGGTGTGGGGGGGGTGTGGGGGTTGGGGGGGGGTGTGGGGGTGTGGGGGTGTGGGTGGGGGGGGTTGGTGGTGGGGGGTGGTTGTGGGTGGTTGGGTGGGGGGGGGGTGGGTGTGGGGGTGGGGGGGGTGGGGTGGGGGGTGGTGGGGGTGGGGGGGTGGGTGTGGGGTGGTGTGGTGTGGGGGGGGTGGGTGGGGTGGTGGGTGGGGGGTGTGGGTGGGGGGGGGTGGTGTGGTTGGGGGTGTGTGGGGGGGTGGGGTGGTGGTGGGTGGGGGTGTGGTGGTTTGGGTGGGGGGGTGGTGGGTGTGGTGTGGGTGTTGGGGGGTGGGGTGGGGTTGGGGTTTGTGGGGTGGTGTTGGGGTGTGGGTGTGGGTGGGGGGGGTTTGGGGGTGGGTGTGGGGGTGGGGTGTGGGGTGGTGTGGGTGGGTGGGGGGTGTTGGGGGTGGGGGGGTGGGTGGGTGTGGGGGGTGGTGGTGTGGTGTGGGGGGGGGTGTGTGGGGGGTGTGGGGGTGGTGGGGGGTGTTTGTGGGGTTGGTGTTGTGGTGTGGGGGTGGTGGGGTGGTTGTGGGGGGGTGGTGGGGTGGGGGGGTGGGTGTGTGGTGGGGGGTGGGTGTTGTGGGGTGGGGTGTGGGGGGGTGTGGGGGTGGGGGGGGTTGGGGGGTGGGGGGTGGTTGTGGTGGGTGGGTGGGGGGGGGGTGTGGGGTTGTGGGTGGTGTGTGGGTGGGGGGTTGGGTGTGGTTTTGGGTGGGGTGGGGTGGGGTTTGGGGGGGGTGTGGGTGGGTGGGTGTTGGGGGTGGGGGTGTGGGTTGGTGGGGGTGGTGGGGTTGTGGGTGGGGTGTGTTGTGTGGTGGGGGTGGTGTGTGGGGGTTGGGT